>JASEVX010000408.1:0-135000 GCA_031761405.1 Serripes groenlandicus | reverse complement strand
TTCTTTCGAGTTTTGTTTGGTGTGACTGTGTCTTATAAAAATGTTGATAATTTAAAAAAAAAAAAAAGTGTTACTTTGAAATTCAGTACATTATTTCTATTTATGATTTGAATAAATTTAGTAGGCATCATGAATTGGGGCTCTGCATTTTTAAATCAAAACCAGCAACTTACCCATTGGTTAACGCCCACTTGACTCACGGGGTCTGTTTGTTTGAAGAAAGCTGGATAATCCTTCATAAAACAATCGTTTGTTGACGTTCCACTTGTTGTATTCTAACCTGTCAATATTAAATCCATTACCTGATAATTTGAGTTTAAGGTGGTCGGATATCTTGAATTTAGCCATAAAGGGGGTTTAACCCTTTCCCTCATATAGACGCTTTCTGACGCCTCTGCAGCAGACGGCTTTTGAAAACATAGTGACAAAAGCAGAAATTGCACAAAACGTGCAATTTCTCCTTTTGCCACAATGTTTTCCACTTTTTGTCATAGGTTATCCGTTCAATTATGGAGATTTTCTATTGTTTTGACAAAATACGTTCAAAGTCGTCTGCTGCAGAATTGCCGTATGAGGGAAAGGGTTAAGGAATGCGACTTTTATGAAGAGCACTATTTGTTATAGTTATATAAATGTTAAACCTGTGTTTAAGACCACCCTGGAATAGCTATTCCCTGGCTATAGCAACCTCACGTTTATTTTGTTTACCAATTACTCTAAATAAATGACCATGGGAATTAAAGACCACCTGTGAATAAAGACCGTATTAATGTGTTCACATGGGTGGTCTGTATACACAAGTTCCACTGTATCTAGTTATTACAAACAAATAACAATATATGTGTTCGCTCAGTTGTTGTGTGTTTTGCCATAGCAGCAAATTCTAAACACACACGCTGCCTTCATAATGAGTTTGTTTCAGAATTTACGAACTACCTGTTACTTTGAATTTCAGGTGGTTGGATCTCTTGAAGGAAGCTGTAGAAGGGGTATGAAAAATGCGAATTTTACGAATAGTAACTTGAATGTAATACTTTAACATGTAAAGACATTCTTATAGATTTAAGTTTTGAGACAAAAAATGCATTAGAAATACAAACTATCTCAACTCTTTCGCTGTCAAAGGCAATAAAAGGCTTTTGCAAACAATGCAGATTCATGTGAGACATCCCGTAACGAGCTGTCTCTCCTGAAATCTGCATTGTTCGCCACTTAGACATTGCATTTTACAAAATTTCCTGTTGGACGAAAAATGGAGTGGTCCAATTTTAGACATTAAAGAGAAATTCGGCAGTAAAAGAGTTGAACAGAAGTTTGTTTCAGAACTAGCGAAATGTCAATTCCGTCATTGAAAGGTACGAAGCGATCCATATAAAATCAACTCTTTAAATGATACAAACGACTGTGGATTCATTCATCTGCAAAAGACAACATTTTAAAACATTAAACCTACAATAGAAATGATCATCATGAGAAAGTTCTCATTTTACATCATTTGATAATCAAACATCGCAATGTTGCCATTTCCAACAGTGTTTTCTACTGTATTCCAAAAATGTACTTCATTCAGAGAGATGTCCCTTGTACCCCTGGATCTTTTCAAAGTCGGATGGTGCATATTCCTTCTATAAAGTGTAATATCATATCAACGGATAATAACATTTACTTGGTCAAGTATTATCGATAACTACGCTTCCGTTATAGATTGTTTCACTTTTGTTTCAGTGGGATTGGCAGCTGATTACCTGTCATGCGTACAGCACCAGCTAACAGTTTCCAATCAACCAATCAAATTACTAACTAACGCGGAAACATATTCACGGGTAGCTCACCATTGCCAAAAAACCAATCAAATGGCATAGAACGCAGTTATAGTTTGGCAACTACATGTATTCACAATTGTCATTAACCAATCAAATTATAGCAAACGCAGAAACAGTTTGAGAGCTCACATTTGCCAATCCACCAATCAAATTACAGCTAAACCAGAAACGGTTTAGGAGCTGACATTTGCCAATCCACTAATCAAATTACAGCTAACGCATAAATGGTTTGGGAGCTGACATTTGCCAATCAACCAATCAAATTACAGCTAACGCAGAAATGGTTTGGGACCTCACATATGCCAATCAACCAATCAAATTACAGCTAACGCAGAAACGGTTTGGGAGCTGACATTTGCCAATCCACCAATCAAATTACAGCTAACGCAGAAACGGTTTGTGAGCTCACATTTGCCAATCCACCAATCAAATTACAGCTAACGCAGAAACGATTTGGGAGCTCACATTTGTCAATCCACCAATCGAATTACAGCTAACGCAGACACGGTTTGGGAGCTCACGTTTGCCTGTCCACCAATCAAATTACAACTAACGCAGAAACAGTTTGGGAGCTCACATTTGCCAATCAACCAATCAAATCACAACTAACGCAGAAATAATTTGGGAGCTCACATTTGTCAATCAACCAATCAAATTACAGATAATGCAGAAACAGTTTGGGAGCTCACATTTGCCAATAAACCAATCAAATTACAGCTTACGCAGAAACAGTTTGGAACTCACGTTTGCCAATCCACCAATCAAATTACAGCTAACGCAGAAACAGTTTGGGAGGTCATGTTTGCCAACCAACCTATCAAATTACAGCTAATGCAGAACAAGTTTGGGAGGTCACGTTTGCCAATCCACCAATCAAATTATAGCTAACGCAGAAACAGTAAGGTATTTCACATTTGCCAACCCATCTATCAAATTACCGCCACTTTACAGTAGCTGTACTTGGATTGGTGGATTGGCAACCGTTAGCTACGAAACGTTTTCAATGAACGCATGGCTGGTTACAGTTATGTATGACATGACACCCGTCGTTTAAAGTACCAGTACAAAGTTGGACTCGATTGGAGATTAACGCGGTTTATAACAGAATATCTGTTATATTACGGCCGCCAGTTTACCTAGACATGCATTTCAGTTCTCTTTCCATCAGTATTCAACACAAAATTATTTCCAGGCAATTAACTTACTTACTGTCCCACATAGACTACCAGCTCATTGTTTGACGACGGGAGGATTAACGTCACAATGATATTTAACAATCATCGGAACAATTGAATGTCCGAAACTTGATTCGAACTCATGACTCCTGCGTCTATAACGCTATATGACCGATATATTGCTGAAAACGCTTTTGTTCACATATAGATCCCAGCCGCGTATCGGTAGCTCAGTCGGTAGCGACGCGGGCTGTCAATCCAGGGGATTGTGAGTTCAAACCAATGTACGACCAACATTCTTTCCGATGTTTAACAAAGGCCAACGTGACAGGCGTCATTCGACTTTTACGACAGGGCTAATATAGTCTATGTCGTAAAGCAGCCAGTTGCTTGGACAAACTAGTATGTGGAGTACTGGTGTGAGAACGGCAGGAAACAAATGGTAGGTGAATTGACAGCCGTGCTATGATTGAAACATCGTTGAAAATGACGTAAAACCACAATTGATCAACAGGTCTGTATCAAATGAGTCAGATCAATATGTTACGGTTTATAAATAGACCGACAGAGAGATGTTTAGGTCAGATAGGAGGACAGAACGATAACAGGATCGACAGATCATTAATTATTGTTACGTGGAATAGACAGATAATGTGACAGATGCGAAAGACCGTTGTTTAACAATTTTCAATTTCAATTTCGCCGTTTTATTCCCATAAAACAAATACCTGTACAAATAAAGTAGAGAAGTAAAACAACAACGTTTTTGGTAATTTCAAATAGAAGATCTCCCTTTCCCACATGCAGATGAATATGCAGCAGTCCACGACATTTGAAGTCATTGTCTCAGTAGCCAAACTTGCTCGTTATGAGCATTGTCCGCTTTTGCATCACGGTTTTCAACTCTATCCAATACTTATAATTTAATTTTCAGAGATCTTCCATATTTTTAGTCAAGATGGGATGTGCTACACAAAATGTTCTGTATGACCAAACGGGCATTTTTTAGACTGAGTAAAACGTGATTAAATAACGAAATTGCTTTTCAAGATTTATTTCACTTTTGAAAAAGTAAATCTAGGACATAGCGTATGTTATGTCAGAAAAAGGGTCGAATTGCCGAAGACATTACCTGGCATTACGTCACAAAAACCATCAATTAATCTTTTACCTGATTAATCATTTTCCAGACTGACCTAAAGTTTAAATATCTGAAGAAAATTATATAGATTGTGTAATCGTCTACGTGCTAACACCTCTTCCTCCATTACAGTCGCATATTGACGCATATGCAGGTGACGACTTTTGAAAACATTGAGGAAAAAGGAGAAATTGCTCATGCTCCTTTCGCCACAATGTTTTCAACTCGTTTCAATCATTACACTTTCAGATGTAGAGACTTTTCATTCTTTAGTCTATAATATGTTCCTTATCAAATAGTCTGCTGCAAATTTCCTGAATTTGGGAAAAAGTTACCAAAAGGATATTTTGTTATACAAATATTTTCTTTTTCGAAAAAAGACAGTTGGTCATCAGTATTTCTCTTCTGAAAAAGTAGTCTGAGATAGAGGCGTCAAATGTCGTCTGTATGAGGTAAATTGTTAAATCAACGGCCGAAATCCTTACCTCACATAAACCATCAATTAATGTATTACCTGGTTAGTCATTGTTCCAACTCACCCAATATGAGAACTTTCTACTTTCTCAACACTGTTTTCAATTATGTTCAAATATTATACTTTCAAATTTAAATACCGTCCATACTTTTGCCTAGACGTGACTTGGCCTAGTACGTCGCAGAAACCATCCATTAATCTATGACCTGATTAATCATTTTCCAGACTCATCCACATTTTAAATATCTTTAGAAAAGTATATAGTTAGTAATCGTCTACAGGTTAACTTACTCCTTCCCCTCTTACAGTCGCATATTGACGCAAATGCAGCAGACAACTTTTGAAAATAGTTTGGCAAAAGGAGTAATTGCTCATCAAGAGCAATGTCTACTTTCGCCACAATGTTTTTAACTATATTAAAATATTTTGAAACAAATGAAATAATTTATAGAACAAAGAAAATTGCTCATCAAGAGAATTTCTCTTTTGGGAAAGAAGTCTGCAAAAGAGGCGTCAAATGTCCTCCGTATGAAGTAAGTTGTTAAACAAACGGCCGAAATCCGTACCTGTCCTTACGTCACAGAAACCATCAATTAATCTCTTACCTGATTTATCATATTCCAGCCTCACCCAAATTTTAAATATCTGAAGAAAATAATGAAGATTGCGAAATCGTCACGCATATCACTTTTGCCGCAATATTTTTTGTTCTATTAAAATATAATCATATTGTAGATTGGTGTTTTACGCCGTTTTCAACATCTTTTCATTTATATCACGGCGTTTCTGAGATAATTTACTAGTACTATGGGTGCATTGATACTGATACTAGCAAGTCAGTCGTAATCAGGGGCGTAGCTCCCTTTCAGGCACGGTAGGCACGTGCTTACACATTTTTTCTCAAAATGCCCCAAAATGCAGCTGCGGCGATAGACATCTGCGTAATGTATCGACCAGATCAGCCTGCGCTGTCCGCGCAGACTGATCCGGCCGACACATTCCGTCTTAGGAAGATAGATGTATAGAGTAGTGATTCCTGAAACAGAAAATCCACAGGAGGCGAAAAGTGTCTATCCGGGTAGGCCTGTGTGGCATGCTTAGGCTGATCCGGGTCGATACTTTACGCAGAGTCCACAATGTTGATTTTCTCACGAGACGGCCTACACATTGATTATTGCAAAGCTACGCCCCTGGTAATACCTACAATCCTGAGCATCATGGAAGGCAAACCGTAACTACCATTTTAACAGTCCGTTGTATGACCCGGCTGGATCAAATATCAGGGGCGTAGCTTTGCAATAATCAATGTGTAGACCGTCTCGTGAGAAAACGAACATTGTGGAATCTGCGTAAAGTATCGACCCGGATCAGCCTAAGCATGCCACACAGGCCTACCCGAATAGACACGTTTCGCCTCCTGTGGATTTTCTGTTTCAGGAATAACTACTCTATACATCTATCCCCCTAAGACGGAATGTGTCGGCCGGATCAGTCTGCGCGGACAGCGCAGGCTGATCTGGTCGATACATTACGCAGATGTCTATCGCCGCAGCTGCATTTTGGGGCATCTTGAAAAAAAATGTGTAGGCACGTGCCTACAGTGCCTAAAGGGAGCTACGCCCCTGAATATAACACTTTCAGATTTACGGTTTTCCATATGTTCATGTGTTCATAGTCGTCTGCTGCAGATGTATCGTATGTGGGAAAGGTAGGAACTAAAATCGTAAACATAAATTCGAAAGAAGTACATGGTCTTGTAAAGAGCTGAAAACCCCACTGGGAAAAGAAGGAAATGGTCGCTTTGAAACGACATGATGTTTCCAAACGCCGTGAGTTGCAAAACGATTTAACCCTTCCCCTCATAGAGACGCTTTCTGACGCCTCTGCAGCAGACGGCTTTTTGAAAACATAGTGACAAAAGAAAAAATTGCTCAAAACGAGCAATTTCTCCTTTTGCCACAATGTCTTTAAGTCAAAGGTTATCCATTCAATTATAGAATATTTTCTATTTTTTGACAAAATATGTTGAAAGTCGTCTGCTGCAGAATTGTCGTATGAGGGAAAGGGTTAAAAGTCGTCTGTAACCCGTGAAGGGTTATGGAAATAGAGGCGGTGTTTTATATCATTTGTAAAGTCCATATTGTACAAACGAGTGCATTATTTCGAGTCCACTTTATCATTTATCTTAATTTTAAAAACAACTCGGCCTGGTAATTACAGTATTTATCATTTTCAAGTATGCTGTACTCTGGTTAGTTTCAAAACATTATATATCATACGAGCCAGGTTCCGTTAGACCCAGACTGAATCCTTTACGACAAATGCTTCTCCTTTTCCCACTTAAAATAATTATGTGGCAGACGACTAGGAAAAAGTTTAGGCGGGAATGTGTAAAAGTCCCATAATTGAAAGTATAACTAGTGGTTAGAATTGAATACACTGTGACAAAAGGATAAATTGCTCAGCATGAAGAGTATAGACACTCGTGATCTATTCGTGGACTTGTCGGTTAATTTCGATGGAAATGAATTGCAAAACCACGAATATTACCGATCTACAACAACCTCATACGGAAATAGACGAGTCCATTAGGGCAGTTACACCTTAATGGATCTGTCAAAGTGTACTCGCAATGGCGTGTTCAGTACTGGTGTCAGATGCCATAATGATGTTGAAAACGACGTTAAACATAAACAAAACTAAATTGAGTTGCGATCAATTGAGGGATCCTGGGTTAAACCTAAACAAAACTAAATTGAGTTGCGATCAATTGAGGGATTCTGAGTTTAACCTAAACAAAACTAAATTGAGTTGCGATCAATTGAGGGATTCTGAGTTAAACCTAAACAAAACTAAATTGAGTTGCGATCAATTGAGGGATTCTGAGTTAAACCTAAACAAAACTAAATTGAGTTGCGATCAATTGAGGGATTCTGAGTTAAACCTAAACAAAACTAAATTGAGTTGCGATCAATTGAGGGATCCTGAGTTAAACCTAAACAAAACTAAATTGAGTTGCGATCAATTGAGGGATTCTGAGTTAAACCTAAACAAAACTAAATTAAGTTGCGATCAATTGGGGGATCCTGAGTTAAACCTAAACAAAACTAAATTGAGTTGCGATCAATTGAGGGATTCTGAGTTAAACCTAAACAAAACTAAATTGAGTTGCGATCAAGTGAGGGATTCTGAGTTCAACCTCGCATTTGTCACTGATACTCTCCGTTGGATAAAATAAGTATGTTTGAGGTAGCCAGTTGCATGGGAAGAATGAAGTATTCCTGCGAGAATTCCAGCAAACATATTGTTAAGTAAAGTGGCAGCTAAGATGAAACTGAAACCCTTTTAGAAACGGAATTCTACTCCTCAGCCACAGACGGATGTTTTTTTTATACATGGGTGTAAATGTTGGCCTCAATTTTTAAAAGGATAATCTGATGTTTTTCCTTTCTTTAGATATTCATTTCGTTGCGCAATGCAATGCTTCTTTTCCCATACGAGCCTTGATTTCAAATTTCAACACAAGAAATCGCTTTTACGAGGGGAGAAGGGAGATAAGTGTTTAACCCCATTTCCATATATAACAAACCTAAAGTAGACGACTGAACAAGCCACATAGAAATTTAACAAAAACAAGAATTAGTGTATAAATATGCATTGAATTGAGTTGGAAACAGTGTTGCTTGCCAGAGAAGAAATGCTCATAATTATTTCCCCATCATGCTTTCAATATTGGTTTGCTGTAAACGCGTTTAAATGATTGTATATGTTGGGAAGGGTTGAGTTGAATGATAAGGTCATGCAGCCATTAACCCAAGTGCTGTTTGTCCATTTGTTTACTTTTGCATTTTCGTCTGTTTACATTTAAGTTGATTTTGAGATGATCCCTGTTATTCCTCAAACAATCGGATTACCTCTATTTATATAGAACGTACATGAGGGGTCTTTTTCGGGCAAACCACCGGAGTACATTTCCTCCCTATCTAGTTCCTTACCATTTGGTATTTCACCTAGATCGCCGTCACCCCTCGAGATAAGAGAGCTGTTAAATTGCCACATTACGGTTACCACGAGGGTTGCCGAACCAGGGGTCGTAAGCTCAAATCCTGACTCGGCTCTTCATTTTTTACGATGACTGTAAAAAGTACACGAGACAAGTGTCATTCATCTACCACAAATTGGCTAAACAGCTTTTCAGACATGGTAGCCAGTTGCCCGGGAAGAATGTTACGCGTGTTGTGAGAAAACTAAGAAACGCACGGACAGATATACTGGCTGCCGCGATAAAACTGAACTACTGTTAACAATGGTGTACACGATCTATAGATTCAATCGGTCAATTCATCGTTCCATTTGTAAACAACACCTGTGTTGGGTGTGTCTGTATGATGCTTTACGCAGCTTTCAATAACTGCCGGTTATATCACGGCGTTTCCTTGGTGAGTTATCTGTATTACAGGTCCATTTATCCTGACACCTTCGAGTCAGTCGTTAAACACCATAGAAGTAAACAAACAAACAAACAAACCATCAACGATAACATGTAAATGGAACAAGTCACACGAAAACAGACCTTCGGAGTTTTGCGACCAAGATAGATTCAGATCGGCATTCGTTTTCCGAGCAGTCAGATCAGGATCTTCCCTGTTCTCGATCGAGTCGTACCAACGTCTTTAATACTTTTTGAGAACGGTTAGTTTAAACTTATTTATTTCAAATCGATTTCTGCTCCCGGGAGATTGTACCGGTACTCGCGCCGTTTTTGTGGAAAACTCCCAAAGGCAGTAAACAATGGAAATTTAGCAACGAGCAATGGCACCTAAATTTGCATAGTTTACAAAAGCCTCCCACCACGGGATTCGAACCCGGGATCTTTGGTACGAGAGACCGACGCTGGTCCACTGCACAACTATCTTCCGAGAACAGGTATGATCAACAATATCCAATGTTTTCGTAAATACTATTTATGTCACTATCTACGAAGGTCAGTTTTCGCGTGACGCCGACCAATTATGGTTTATTTTCCTTAGATTTATACGTGAAATGTGACATGAACCTTTGTTGAATAGTTTTAACTTATATGGGACATTTTTGTCTTTGTTTTAGTTAAAATTTATGACTCGATTGTTTTGTGATAGATGACTACATCTTTATTTTCTTTTTGACACGTTGAATGCATGAAGGGAAATCGTCTTAGGAATAAAATGTTCCTCGAGGACAAAATTAAATTAACTCATAATGAATTTAAAGGTAGTTTTGATAATTGATTGATTGATTTGGGGGTTTAACGCAATTTTCAACAATAGTTCAGTCATATCACGGCAGCCAGTTCACCTACTCATGTGTCTCCTGGCTTTCTCATACCAGTACTCCACACAACATAATGTATTTTTGTTAAAATAGCAGGTGATCGAACTAAGCAATGCCTTCTTTTCCCCACGATGTTTCAATAATTCCCCACTGCAGATGCATCTAAGGTATTCTATATAAGAGATAAATTTAGGTAAATGCACACACAATTTATTACAGTGAACGTGAACGGTTTCAGCTAATCCTTGCATTTTCTGAAACCTTTCAAACTGATAACGAATGAAAGGATTCTGAATACTGAATCGGTGTAGGACAAATCTCTATAAATTAAATGATAAATTGTTTGTAGATTTGAAAACATTGTGGCAAAAGAGGAAATGGTTAAATATTAGCGATTTATCCTTTTGCCACAATGTATTCAAATTATTTTTGCTGCAGAGGCGTCAGAAAGCGTATTTATGTGGGAAAGGGTTAATAGCATGATTACTGTATAAGCAGATGTTAATGACATACTAAGTTGTCCGAATATTCCCTCGGTATAAAAGTACATGTTTATGTCACTTTGATTTAAATTAATTAAGTTAACGAAAATATTAGAGAAACTTTCTCGATTCATGAAATTATTTTTCAATTACACTTATCGCTCTAGTATGTTAATAATTTCAAACATGCAGACACATTTTGACTCATGCAGAAGACGACGATTGAAAACATTGTTGCAAAAGGAGAACTATTGCAATGAGCAAGCTCTCCTTAAGCAATAATTATTTCAACTCTACTAAATAATCATACTTTCATTTATAGAGAGTTTCCATATTGACTACAAGATTGTTTCAAAGTCATCTGCTTCAGATTTGTGTGTATGTGGGCAAGGGTTAATATAAAAACATAGAATATAATCCGACGTTTTTTGTTTATATAGATACGCTTGTGACCTCCCTGACATATTACCATATGTTTTATTTTTGCTAGCCAAATAATTCGCATCAAACCTCCAGGGTTCAGTTTTGACATTTGATTTGTGACCCGATGTCGTACGTGTCCTGTAAAACTATGTTGACATAAAAATCACTCATTCATATTTTTACTACTTCGCTATGGCTTTTAGTAATATAACCCAGAGGTAATACGAAATTATATCTGTGCTTATGAAAGCGAGAAATATATATCGTCTAGTCTTTTGGGGGGCTCATTAACTGTAATCAGTTGTACACAGGCAGTCGTTTGCTTTACCATTTTAGTATAGCGAAGACCTTTGATTGGATAGTATGTACGGTTTAAAACGCCAACTGTAAACGTGCACTCAGCAGACGATAACGTTCCAATCGCGCGTGGAGCTTAAGTTAAACTGGGCAGAAGACATCGGCATTGAGGCACAAAAACAAACACATGCGTTAGATAAGTCTGCCTCATTTAGCAGTGTAAATAAACAAGCGTAGTGGGAATGAGTTGGAATTGCTATCTGTTTCATTCGATACTTTGGAAATATATTATACGAGTATGATTAGCGGGATTGTTGTCAATAGTGTTTTATACGTTAGGAGCGATGTCACAAAGCAGACAATTTGTAACTTGTGTCGTCTGCTCTTAATACTATACATAGGTAAGTTAATGATTTATTTTTATAGTTATCATTATTATCACATTAACCCTTTTCCATATACAAAACATCTGCAGACGACTTTGAAAACACTTAGTAAAAAAATATTGCAATTTTCTATAAATGAAGGAACAATTATTCGATAAAGTTGAAAATAGTGTGGCAAAAGGAAAAAATGCTCATTATGAGCATTTTCTCCTTTTGACACAATGTTTTCGAAGTCGTCTGCTGTATAGGCGTTATGAAGCGGCTGTGTGGGGGAAAGGGTCAACACTGTTATTCATTATAATACCTGCGTGTGAAACGCCTTATGCCTATAAACGATGACTTGTAACGAATTTGGGAAAACAGTTATGACTTAACGATAAACGCTGCCATTCCAATTAGATGCGCTGTGACAAACAACCTTAACGCATGTTATGACAACTCTAAACAACGATCTGTATTGACATCCATGCAATCTGATCCAAATGGCCACTGTTTTGCGAGTGTTTCTTGAAACTTTCTATAATGATTTTTAGCAGTGTATATCCAGATTAAAATGTGCAGCTGCTAGTAACCATAATATGCATATGCATATGTATATATTTTGAAATTAATAACGTATACATTTAAACCAGCAATATTTTTTGTGAAGAGAGAGAGATATAGCGATAGTTATTAGTTTCCTTGTAAAATTGTTTCTCTCATTCTAAATCACCTTGTCTGTATGATTTGTAACATGGAACTAGTAACAATTTAACCCTTTTCCCACTTGCAGACGCATTTCGACGCAGGCGTTGAAGACGGCTATTGAAAACATTGTTGCAAAAGAAGAAACTTCTCACAATGCTCAATGCCTTCTTTTGTCACAGTGTTTAAACTCTATTCAATAGTAACACTTTCATATATCAACGTAGAGCTTGTCGTTCGAATATGTGATGTATTTGGGGAAGGGTTAAAGCATAAACTAGAAAGCCCTTGTATCGTCAATTTGCATGTACATCAAGAGAGAAACTAAACAGTTAAAATTAATCTTGCCCATCTGTTATGCATTTGTAATTCCATATGATTTGAAGTAAATCATTTAAGTTAGTACTGTATTTCGAATCAAGCGTAATACATGTCTTGACACTTCGACGGTGATACTGTATGTATATGAATCATTGGTTAAAACATTGATATATATCTGTCTGTATGTATATTTAAAAATAGTATTTACTATGGTATGTATAATATCTGCATGTATATCGTTATGATATATAAGGAGGGAACACGCCTAACCCTTTCCCTCAAGCAGACGCATTTTGAAGCCTCTGCAGCAGACACATTTTAAAAAACATTATGACAAAAGGAGAAATTGCTTATAAAGGGCTATTTGTCCTTTTGCCACACTATTTTCAACTTACAGACCTGTTTTATATGTCTGGCCAGGTGGTTTCAAAGTCGTCTGCTGCAGATGTGTTCCATGTGGGGAAGGGTTAATGGTTTCAGTTGAACTGTTGAACTGTGATATACGGAAATCAACCGTAGGGCATTTAGGAAAAGTGTCAATGCAGGATCAATCCGCCAGGCTAGTCTCAC
Organism: Serripes groenlandicus; assembly: GCA_031761405.1. Taxonomy (NCBI): domain Eukaryota; kingdom Metazoa; phylum Mollusca; class Bivalvia; order Cardiida; family Cardiidae; genus Serripes; species Serripes groenlandicus. Next base: position 121,913 of record JASEVX010000408.1, on the reverse strand, counting down.
GATTCTGATATTGCTCTACACTGTTCTCTAATTAATCATCAAAGAAGTCAGGAGTTTTCTAACGAACAATCAAATTTGATCAAACTGCATCGATACGCAGAATTTGTATCACATGTGTCGTAAGTACGTATGATAAGTTTGACTTCCATTGAGCACGATTTATGTTGTATAGAAGAACACGATATTCGAGGTTATATCTTATACTTATACTTTTATAATTAAGCCTCTTCTAGAATTGTGGCTAATATTGCATCTGCGATGGCAGAGCCCATGTAGCTCAGTCCGCTGTCAATGCACGGGGTCAATGGTTTTAGGTTTTTGAGTTCGAATCCTAGTTCGGCCAACTTTTTTTGTCAACGTTTGACAAAGTCAATGCGACAAGCGTCATTCGTCTTCCACCAATGAGCTAACAGTATATGTTGAAAAGCAGCCAGTTGCTTAAAATAATCGTGTGATGATAACTGGTGTTAGAAAGCCATTAAACACATGGGGAGGTGAACTTGCCGCCGTGATATTACTGGTAAATTGTTGAAATCGGCGTAAACCCCGATCAATAAATCAATAAATATATGCGATGAGAGACGCCACATGTGAGTCTCACCAGAGTCTTCTCTGTCCGCTTGCATGTAGCACATACCCAGCTTGTACCTCTGTCAAAAGGCTAGTGTTGTAGCCCAGCCGGTGTTAGTACAATATCCCCATTTGTTTAAACAATATTTTATCTATAATCGATACAATTTTAAACAAAATCATAAAGTTACGTGTACATGCAAGTGGATCAATTTTTAGATTGGAAAACACAATTTTGAAATACTTTAAAATGTAATTCCTCTACTGAAAAGTGAACTAACTAACTAAACCCTTTCCCTCATATAGACGTTTTCAAACGCCTCTGCAGCAGACGGCTGTTTGAAAACATAGCGACAAAAGAAGAAATTGCTCAAAACGAGCAATTTCTCCTTTTGGCACCATGTTTTCACCTCTTTGATTAAACTTTCATTTATAGAGGATTTTTTCGATATTTTTGCCTGGATGTTTTGAAAGTCGTCTGGTGCAGATTTGCCGTAAGTGGGAAAGGACTAAAGGTAATCAAATCAAAAAATCCCTGTATGTGACCCTGTTCCGAGGGTGTAGCAAGGCCCCTAATCGCAAGACGCAGCTCATAATTATCGTTTTGTCATTTACTATCTATATATATACATTCTGTATACAAAGTATGTATTACTTCATTAGCTTAGTGCCCACCCATCCGTAACGTATCAGTCGTATTTAATGTGTTTCACCAGTAACGCCATGACGGTCATGCCCCTAGTCAATAGTTAATTAAAATATCGGCCATGTCACACGAGAACCGTCCTTCGAGCGTGTAGCGACCAAGAAAGATCCAGATCAGCCTGCGTCTCCGCGCTCTCTGACAGGATCGTCCATTTTCTAACGCACGACAAGCCTTTAGGTTACAATACACCAAATAAATTCCTTCTTTGTTTCCATGTAAATCGATGTATTTAGCGTAATTTGACCTTTAGGGGCGGTTATTGACAAATTATCGAAATTTATTGAAAAAGCTCAGAATGTCGATTTTCGTGTGGCTTGATTCATAAAGATATATGGACGCTTCACACATTGTTTGCGAACAATTCCCATTTAACCCATAATCTCACACCCCATGGGCCAGTTTCAAACTCTTCGAAACTGAAATTACCTAAACAAAATCGATATATCATTATCTATTTTGTTGCACATAATTATGTTATTTATATATATCTGATTGAGTTCAAATGTTCTCATAAGGGTGTGGATAAAAAAACCACGAAAACAAATAAATTGCCAAATGCACGTGCAGGAAATAAACATGCTGCATTGCAACACAACTGCCTAAGGGCGGCCATTTATCACGTTAATCACCCGTATTCGACTGGGATAGCAGGCGTAATCACTGTTGACTGTAACAAGTTGATCGAATAATACAGGACATTACTTAACGATGAACTACAAATTGAATCGATATAAGCCTAGTCCAGCGTTTTACGGTCGTAACGCATCTGCGAACAGTGTAGACTCTGGTGAGCCTGTGCATCCGCACAGTCTCACCAGAGTCTTCACTGTCCGCATATATGTTATATAAACATTAATTCATATTTAGACGAAAAACAAGAAGTGTAGCCCAAGTGGTTGCCCGCCAATGTAACATAAAATAGGTGTGTGAAGTTAGCGCGTAGGTCGTAGCTCGTAGGTCGACAGTCAAAATTATTTTCCGAAAGTGTCGACCTGGCGCGTAGGTCGTAGGTCGACAGTCAAATTTATTTTCAGAGAGTGTTGATCTGGCTCGTAGGTCGTAGGTCGACAGTCAGATTCACATTAAGATAGTGTTGACCTGGCGCGTAGGTCGACAGTCGACAGTCAGAATCCCATTAAGATAGTGTTGACCTGGTGCGTAGGTCGTAGGTCGACAGTCAATTTTATGCTCAGAAAGTGTTGATCTGGCTCGTAGGTCGTAGGTCGACAGTCAAATTTATTTTCAGAGAGTGTTGACCTGGCTCGTAGGTCGTAGGTCGACAGTCAAATTTATTTTCAGAGAGTGTTGATCTGGCTCGTAGGTCGTAGGTCGACAGTCAAATTTATTTTCAGAGAGTGTTGATCTGGCTCGTAGGTCGTAGGTCGACAGTCAGATTCACATTAAGATAGTGTTGACCTGGCGCGTAGGTCGACAGTCGACAGTCAGAATCCCATTAAGATAGTGTTGACCTGGCGTGTAGGTCGTAGGTCGACAGTCAGATTTATGTTCAGAGAGTGTTGACCTGGCGCGTAGGTCGTAGGTCGACAGTCAATTTTATGCTCAGAAAGTGTTGATCTGGCGCGTAGGTCGTAGGTCGACAGTCAAATTTATTTTCAGAGAGTGTTGATCTGGCTCGTAGGTCGTAGGTCGACAGTCAGATTCACATTAAGATTGTGTTGACCTGGCGCGTAGGTCGACAGTCGACAGTCAGAATCCCATTAAGATAGTGATTACCTGGCGCGTAGGTCGTAGGTCGACAGTCAATTTTATGCTCAGAAAGTGTTGATCTGGCTCGTAGGTCGTAGGTCGACAGTCAAATTTATTTTCAGAGAGTGTTGATCTGGCTCGTAGGTCGTAGGTCGACAGCCAAATTTATTTTCAGAGAGTGTTGATCTGGCTCGTAGGTCGTAGGTCGACAGTCAGATTCACATTAAGATAGTGTTGACCTGGCGCGTAGGTCGACAGTCGACAGTCAGAATCCCATTAAGATAGTGTTGACCTGGCGCGTAGGTCGTAGGTCGACAGTCAATTTTATGCTCAGAAAGTGTTGATCTGGCTCGTAGGTCGTAGGTCGACAGTCAAATTTATTTTCAGAGAGTGTTGATCTGGCTCGTAGGTCGTAGGTCGACAGTCAAATTTATTTTCAGAGAGTGTTGATCTGGCGCGTAGGTCGTAGGTCGACAGTCAATTTTAAGCTCAGAAAGTGTTGATCTGGCTCGTAGGTCGTAGGTCGACAGTCAAATTTATTTTCAGAGAGTGTTGATCTGGCTCGTAGGTCGTAGGTAGACAGTCAAATTTATTTTCAGAGAGTGTTGATCTGGCTCGTAGGTCGTAGGTCGACAGTCAGATTCACATTAAGATAGTGTTGACCTGGCGCGTAGGTCGACAATCGACAGTCAGAATCCCATTAAGATTGTGTTGACCTGGCGCGTAGGTCGACAGTCGACAGTCAGATTCACATTAAGATAGTGTTGACCTGGCGCGTAGGTCGTAGGTCGACAGTCAGATTTATGTTCAGAGAGTGTTGACCTGGCGCGAAGGTCGTAGGTCGACAGTCAATTTTATGCTCAGAGAGTATTGATCTGGCTCGTAGGTTGTAGGTCGACAGTCAAATTTATTTTCAGAGAGTGTTGATCTGGCTCGTAGGTCGTAGGTCGACAGTCAGATTCACATTAAGATAGTGTTGACCTGGCGCGTAGGTCGACAGTCGACAGTCAGAATCCCATTAAGATAGTGTTGACCTGGCGCGTAGGTCGTAGGTCGACAGTCAGATTTATGTTCAGAGAGTGTTGACCTGGCGCGTAGGTCGTAGGTCGACAGTCAATTTTATGCTCAGAAAGTGTTGATCTGGCTCGTAGGTCGTAGGTCGACAGTCAAATTTATTTTCAGAAAGTGTCGACCTGGCGCGTAGGTCGTAGGTCGACAGTCAGATTCACATTAAGATAGTGTTGACTTGGCGCGTAGGTCGTAAGTCGACAGTCAGAATCCTATTAAGATAGTGTTGACCTAGGTCGTAGGTCGTAGGTCGACAGTCAAACTTATGTTCAGAGAGTGTTGACCTGGCGCGTAGGTCGTAGGTCGACAGTCAATTTTATGCTCAGAAAGTGTTGATCTGGCTCGTAGGTCGTAGGTCGACAGTCAAATTTATTTTTAGAGAGTGTTGATCTGGCTCGTAGGTCGTAGGTCGACAGTCAAATTTATTTTCAGAGAGTGTTGATCTGGCTCGTAGGTCGTAGGTCGACAGTCAGATTCACATTAAGATAGTGTTGACCTGGCGCGTAGGTCGACAGTCGACAGTCAGAATCCCATTAAGATAGTGTTGACCTGGCGCGTAGGTCGTAGGTCGACAGTCAATTTTATGCTCAGAAAGTGTTGATCTGGCTCGTAGGTCGTAGGTCGACAGTCAAATTTATTTTTAGTGAGTGTTGATCTGGCTCGTAGGTCGTAGGTCGACAGTCAAATTTATTTTCAGAGAGTGTTGATCTGGCTCGTAGGTCGTAGGTCGACAGTCAGATTCACATTAAGATAGTGTTGACCTGGCGCGTAGGTCGACAGTCGACAGTCAGAATCCCATTAAGATAGTGTTGACCTGGCGCGTAGGTCGTAGGTCGACAGTCAATTTTATGCTCAGAAAGTGTTGATCTGGCTCGTAGGTCGTAGGTCGACAGTCAAATTTATTTTCAGAGAGTGTTGATCTGGCTCGTAGGTCGTAGGTCGACAGTCAAATTTATTTTCAGAGAGTGTTGATCTGGCGCGTAGGTCGTAGGTCGACAGTCAATTTTAAGCTCAGAAAGTGTTGATCTGGCTCGTAGGTCGTAGGTCGACAGTCAAATTTATTTTCAGAGAGTGTTGATCTGGCTCGTAGGTCGTAGGTCGACAGTCAAATTTATTTTCAGAGAGTGTTGATCTGGCTCGTAGGTCGTAGGTCGACAGTCAGATTCACATTAAGATAGTGTTGACCTGGCGCGTAGGTCGACAGTCGACAGTCAGAATCCCATTCAGATTGTGTTGACCTGGCGCGTAGGTCGACAGTCGACAGTCAGATTCACATTAAGATAGTGTTGACCTGGCGCGTAGGTCGTAGGTCGACAGTCAGATTTATGTTCAGAGAGTGTTGACCTGGCGCGAAGGTCGTAGGTCGACAGTCAATTTTATGCTCAGAGAGTGTTGATCTGGCTCGTAGGTCGTAGGTCGACAGTCGAATTTATTTTCAGAGAGTGTTGATCTGGCTCGTAGGTCGTAGGTCGACAGTCAGATTCACATTAAGATAGTGTTGACCTGGCGCGTAGGTCGACAGTCGACAGTCAGAATCCCATTCAGATTGTGTTGACCTGGCGCGTAGGTCGACAGTCGACAGTCAGATTCACATTAAGATAGTGTTGACCTGGCGCGTAGGTCGTAGGTCGACAGTCAGATTTATGTTCAGAGAGTGTTGACCTGGCGCGAAGGTCGTAGGTCGACAGTCAATTTTATGCTCAGAGAGTGTTGATCTGGCTCGTAGGTCGTAGGTCGACAGTCAAATTTATTTTCAGAGAGTGTTGATCTGGCTCGTAGGTCGTAGGTCGACAGTCAGATTCACATTAAGATAGTGTTGACCTGGCGCGTAGGTCGACAGTCGACAGTCAGAATCCCATTCAGATTGTGTTGACCTGGCGCGTAGGTCGACAGTCGACAGTCAGATTCACATTAAGATAGTGTTGACCTGGCGCGTAGGTCGTAGGTCGACAGTCAGATTTATGTTCAGAGAGTGTTGACCTGGCGCGAAGGTCGTAGGTCGACAGTCAATTTTATGCTCAGAGAGTGTTGATCTGGCTCGTAGGTCGTAGGTCGACAGTCAAATTTATTTTCAGAGAGTGTTGATCTGGCTCGTAGGTCGTAGGTCGACAGTCAGATTCACATTAAGATAGTGTTGACCTGGCGCGTAGGTCGACAGTCGACAGTCAGAATCCCATTAAGATAGTGTTGACCTGGCGCGTAGGTCGTAGGTCGACAGTCAGATTTATGTTCAGAGAGTGTTGACCTGGCGCGTAGGTCGTAGGTCGACAGTCAATTTTATGCTCAGAAAGTGTTGATCTGGCTCGTAGGTCGTAGGTCGACAGTCAAATTTATTTTCAGAAAGTGTCGACCTGGCGCGTAGGTCGTAGGTCGACAGTCAGATTCACATTAAGATAGTGTTGACTTGGCGCGTAGGTCGTAAGTCGACAGTCAGAATCCTATTAAGATAGTGTTGACCTAGGTCGTAGGTCGTAGGTCGACATTCAAACTTATGTTCAGAGAGTGTTTACCTGGCGCGTAGGTCGTAGGTCGACAGTCAATTTTATGCTCAGAAAGTGTTGATCTGGCTCGTAGGTCGTAGGTCGACAGTCAAATTTATTTTTAGAGAGTGTTGATCTGGCTCGTAGGTCGTAGGTCGACAGTCAAATTTATTTTCAGAGAGTGTTGATCTGGCTCGTAGGTCGTAGGTCGACAGTCAGATTCACATTAAGATAGTGTTGACCTGGCGCGTAGGTCGACAGTCGACAGTCAGAATCCCATTAAGATAGTGTTGACCTGGCGCGTAGGTCGTAGGTCGACAGTCAATTTTATGCTCAGAAAGTGTTGATCTGGCTCGTAGGTCGTAGGTCGACAGTCAAATTTATTTTTAGTGAGTGTTGATCTGGCTCGTAGGTCGTAGGTCGACAGTCAAATTTATTTTCAGAGAGTGTTGATCTGGCTCGTAGGTCGTAGGTCGACAGTCAGATTCACATTAAGATAGTGTTGACCTGGCGCGTAGGTCGACAGTCGACAGTCAGAATCCCATTAAGATAGTGTTGACCTGGCGCGTAGGTCGTAGGTCGAAAGTCAATTTTATGCTCAGAAAGTGTTGATCTGGCTCGTAGGTCGTAGGTCGACAGTCAAATTTATTTTCACAGAGTGTTAATCTGGCTCGTAGGTCGTAGGTCGACACTCAAATTTATTTTCAGAGAGTGTTGATCTGGCTCATAAGTCGTAGGTCGACAGTCAGATTCACATTAAGATAGTGTTGACCTGGCGCGTAGGTCGACAGTCGACAGTCAGAATCCCATTAAGATAGTGTTGACCTGGCGCGTAGGTCGTAGGTCGACAGTCAATTTTATGCTCAGAAAGTGTTGATCTGGCTCGTAGGTCGTAGGTCGACAGTCAAATTTATTTTTAGAGAGTGTTGATCTGGCTCGTAGGTCGTAGGTCAACAGTCAAATTTATTTTCAGAGAGTGTTGATCTGGCTCGTAGGTCGTAGGTCGACAGTCAGATTCACATTAAGATTGTGTTGACCTGGCGCGTAGGTCGACAGTCGACAGTCAGAATCCCATTAAGATAGTGTTGACCTGGCGCGTAGGTCGTAGGTCGACAGTCAATTTAATTCTCAGAAAGTGTTAATCTGGCTGGTAGGTCGTAGGTCGACAGTCAAATTTATTTTCAGAAAGTGTCGACCTGGCGCGTAGGTCGTAGGTCGACAGTCAGATTCACATTAAGATAGTGTTGACTTGGCGCGTAGGTCGTAAGTCGACAGTCAGAATCCTATTAAGATAGTGTTGACCTAGGTCGTAGGTCGTAGGTCGACATTCAAACTTATGTTCAGAGAGTGTTGACCTGGCGCGTAGGTCATAGGTCGACAGTCAATTTTATGCTCAGAAAGTGTTGATCTGGCTCGTAGGTCGTAGGTCGACAGTCAAATTTATTTTCATAGAGTGTTGATCTGGCTCGTAGGTCGTAGGTCGACAGTCAAATTTATTTTCAGAGAGTGTTGATCTGGCTCTTAGGTCGTAGGTCGACAGTCAGATTCAAATTAAGATAGTGTTGACCTGGCGCGTAGGTCGACAGTCGACAGTCAGAATCCCATTAAGATAGTGTTGACCTGGCGCGTAGGTCGTAGGTCGACAGTCAGATTTATGTTCAGAGAGTGTTGACCTGGCGCGTAGGTCGTAGGTCGACAGTCAATTTTATGCTCAGAAAGTGTTGATCTGGCTCGTAGGTCGTAGGTCGACAGTCAAATTTATTTTTAGAGAGTGTTGATCTGGCTCGTAGGTCGTAGGTCGACAGTCAAATTTATTTTCAGAGAGTGTTGATCTGGCTCGTAGGTCGTAGCTCGACAGTCAGATTCACATTAAGATAAGCTGTGTGAAGTTAGCTAAACATACGACATTCGACATTCGACATTCAAAAGTTGAAAAAAAACGACATTCGACATTCGACATTCAAAAATAAAACTTCAAAAAATCGACATTCAAAAGTTGAAAAAAAAAACGAATGTCGTGCTGGCACGACATTCAACATTCGACATTCAAAAGTTTGAAAAAATTTCGACATTCAATAATAAAACTTCAAAAAATCGACATTCAAAAGTTGGAAAAAAAAAACGAATGTCGTGCTGGCACGACATACGACATTCGACTTTCAAAAATTAAAAATAAATCTCAACGGAGTGGAACAACGGCCTTAAGGCTGATTTCTACCCGAGTCTGCCGCGTGTATTACGGGGAGCTCTTGGGCCTACAAGCCCTTGTCACGGTAGTCTAAGAAAAAAATCACAATGGAGTGGAACACTTTTATTTTTTTCTTACGAGCGTGGAACAACGGCATTAAGGCGGATTTCTACTCGAGTCTGCTGCGTGTATTACGGGGAGCACTTTGGCCTACAAGCCCTTGTCACGGTAGTCTAAGAAAAAAATCACAATGGAGTGGAACACTTTTATTTTTATTACAGGTCCCCTAGTCTACCCGCGCTTACGGCGAAGTGCAGAGCTTTGTTTTACGCTAGCACTCCGCTGCTTGTAGGGGAAATGTGCGCCGGTGACGCATATGATATACGGCCGGTCCCGCAGTCTAGCCGCGCTTAAGGCGAAGTGCTGAGCCTTGATTTAGGCGAGCAATCGGCTGCTAGTAGGGGAAATGTGAGCCCGGGTCGCATACGCTATAAGGCAGGCCCTGCAGTCTACATTCGACATTGGAAATTCAAAAACGAATGTCGTGCTGGCACGACATTCGACATACGACATTCAAATATTAAAACTTTAAAAAATCGAATGTCGTGCTGGCACGGGAAAGCTACCAAGTCCGTAAGTCGAATTTCTACCCCAATTTACCGCATAATTTAAAGGGAGCACTCGGTCCTAGAGGCCTTAGTCAAGGCAGTCGAAGCCCGAACATTTCACAATGGAGTGGAACACTTTTTTTTCTTTTTTCACGGGACAGCTACCAGGGCCGTTAGTCGAATTTCTACCCGAATTTACCGCATAATTTAAAGGGAGCACTCGGTCCTAGAGGCCATAGTCAAGGCAGTCGAAGCCCGAACATTTCACAATGGAGTGGAACACTTTTTTTTTTTTTTTCACGGGACAGCTACCAGGGCCGTAAGTCGAATTTCTACCCGAATTTACCGGGTAATTTAAAGGGAGTACTCGGTACTAGAGGCCTTAATCAAGACAGTCGAAGCCCGAACATTTCACAATGGAGTGGAACACTTTTTTTTTTTTTTTTCACGGGACAGCTACCAGGGTCGTAAGTCGAATTTCAACCCGAGTTTACCGCGTAATTTCGAATTTCTACCCGAATTTACCACATCATTTAAAGGGAGCACTCGGTACTAGAGGCCTTAGTCAAGGCAGTCGAAGCCCGAACATTTCACAATGGAGTGGAACACTTTTTTTTTTTTTTACGGGACAGCTACCAGGGCCGTTAGTCGAATTTCTACCCGAGTTTACCGCGTAATTTAAAGGGAGCACTCGGTACTAGAGGCCTTAATCAAGGAAGTCGAAGCCCGAACATTTCACAATGGAGTGGAACACTTTTTTTTTTTTTCACGGGACAGCTACTAGGGCCGTAAGTCGAATTTCTACCCGAATTTACCGCATAATTTAAAGGGAGCACTCGGTACTAGAGGCCTTAGTCAAGGCAGTCGAAGCCCGAACATTTCACAATGGAGTGGAACATTTTTTTTTTTTTTTTTCACAGGACAGCTACTAAGTCGAATTTCTACCCGAATTTACCGGGTAATTTAAAGGGAGCACTCCGTACTAGAGGCCTTATAGTCATGACATTCAAAAGTTGGAAAAAAACCGAATGTCGTGCTGGCACGACATTCGACATTCGACATTCAAAAAATAAAACTTCGAAAAAATCGACATTCAAAAGTTGAAAAAATATCTCACGGGAGTGGAACAACGGCCTTAAGGCCGATTTCTACCAGAGTGTGCCGCGTGTATTACGGGGAGCACTTGGGCCTACAAGCCCTTGTCAGGGGAGTCGAACAAAACAAAAATCACAATGGAGTGGAACACTTTTATTTTTTTTCTTACGGGCGTGGAACAACGGCCTAAGGCGGATTTCTACCCGAGTCTGCTGCGTGTATTACGGGGAGCACTTGGGCCTACAAACCCTTGTCACGACAGTCGAAAAAAAAAATCACAATGGAGTGGAACACTTTTTTTTTTTCTTACGGGCGTGGAACAACGGCCTTAAGGCGGATTTCTACTCGAGTCTGCTGCGTGTATTACGGGGAACACTTGGGCCTACAAGCCCTTGTCACGGCAGTCGAACAAAAAAAATATCACAATGGAGTGGAACACTTTTATTTTTTTTCTTACGGGCGTGGAACAACAGCTTTAAGGCGGATTTCTACCCGAGTCTGCTGCGTGTTTTACGGGGAGCACTCTGCTGCTAGTTGGGGAAATGTAAGCCGGGGCCGCATACGCTTTAAGGCAGGTCCCGCAGTGTAACCGCGCTTACGGCGAAGTGCTGAGCTTTGTTTTACGCTAGCACTCCGCTGCTAGTAGGGAAAATGTGCGCTGGTGCCGCATATGATATACGGCCGGTCCCGCAGTCTACCCGCGATAACGGCGAAGTGCTGAGCCATGATTTATGCGAGCACTCGGCTGCTAGTAGGGGAAATGTGTGCCGGGGCCGAATACGCTATAAGGCAGGTCCCGCCGTCAACGCGCGCTTACGGCGAAGTGCTGAACCTTCTTTTACGCTAGCACTCCGCTGCTAGTAGGGGAAATGTACGCCTGGGCCGCATATGCTATATGGCAAATCAGGCCCCAACGCACATTTTCCCAGCAATATGCGGAGTGCTGCCTTGAAACTAGGAGAGCACTTCGCCGGCAGCGCGGGTTCTAACGGCGGGACTGCCTTGTAGCAAATCAGGGCCCAGCGCACATTTCCCCAGTCATATGCGAAGTGCTGCCTTGAAACAAGGGGGGCACTTCGCGGTCAGCGCGGATTCTAACGGCGGGACTGCCTTGTAGCAAATTCGGCCCCGGCGCACATTTCCCGAGGCATACGCAGTGTGCTGTCTGGAAACAAGGAGATGATTTCGCCGTCAGCGTGGGTAAACAGCAGGACTTCCTTATAGCAAATTCGGCCTCAGCGCACATTTCCTCGGCCATACGCCTCTAAAACAAGGCAAGGACTTCGCCTTCAGCGCTGGATTCATCGGCAGGACTGCCTTATTGCAAATTCGGCCCCAGCGCACATTTCCCCCAGCCATATGCAGAGTGCTGCTTTGAGACAAGAAGAGCACTTCACTGTCAGCGCAAGTTCTAACGGCGGGACTGCCTTGTAGCAAATAAGGCCGTTGTTCCACGCCCGTAAGAAAAAAAATAAAAGTGTTCCACTCCATTGTGTTTTTGTTTTTTTCGACTCCCGTGACAAGGGCTTGTGCTCCCCGTAATACACGCAGAAGACTCGAGTAGAAATCCGCCGTAAGGCCGTTGTTCAACGCCCGTAAGACAAAATATAAAAGTGTTCCACTCCATTGTGATTTTTTTTTTGTTAGACAAGAGCTTGTAGGCCCAAGTGCTCCCCGTAATACACGCGGAAGACTCGGGTAGAAATCCGCCTTAAGGTCGTTGTTCCACTCCCGTAAGATTTTGTTTCCAACTTTTGAATGTCGAATGTCGTATGTCGTGCCAGCACGACATTCGATTTTTTGATTTTTTTTTTTTTTTCAACTTTTGAATGCCAGCACGACATTCGACATTCAAAAATTGGGGAAAAAAAAAAAAAATCAAAAAATCGAATGTCGTGCTGGCACGACATACGACATTCGACATTCGACAATCAAAAAATAAAACTTCAAAAAATCGAATGTCGTGCTGGCACGACTTACGACATTCCACATTCAAAAGTTGGAAAAATATCTTACGGGAGTGGAACAACGACCTTAAGGCGGATTTGTACCCGAGTGTGCCGCGTGTATTACGGGGAGCACTTGGGCCTACAAGCCCTTGTCACGAGAGTCGAACAAACAAAAAATCACAATGGAGTGGAACACTTTTATTTTTTTTCTTACGGGCGTGGAACAACGGCCTAAGGCGGATTTCTACCCGAGTCTGCTGCGTGTATTACGGGGAGCACTTAGGCCTACAAGCTCTTGTCACGAGAGTCGAACAAATAAAAAATCACAATAGAGTGTAACACTTTTATTTTATTTCTTACGGGCGTGAAACAACAGCCTTAACGCGTATTTCTACCCGAGTCTGCTGCGTGTATTACGGGGAGCTCTCTGCTGCTAGTCGGGGAAATGTAAACCGGGGCCGCATACTCTTTAAGGCAGGTCCCGCAGTCTACCCGCGCTTACGGCGAAGTGCTGAGCTTTGTTTTACGCTAGCACTCCGCTGCTAGTAGTGCTGGCACGACATTCGACATTCGACATTCAAAAGTTGAAAACAAAATCTTACGGGAGTGGAACAACGACCTTAAGGCGGATTTCCCCCCGAGACTTTTATTTTTTGTCTTACGGGCGTGGAACAACGGCCTTATTTGCTACAAGGCAGTCCCGCCGTTAGAACCCGCGCTGCCGGCGAAGTGCTCTCCTAGTTTCAAGGAAGCACTCCGCATATTGCTGGGAAAATGTGCTGTGGGGCCTGATTTGCCGTATAGCATATGCGGCCCAGGCGCACATTTCCCCTACTAGCAGCGGAGTGCTAGCGTAAAAGAAGGTTCAGCATTTCGCCGTAAGCGCGCGTTGACTGCGGGACCTGCCTTATAGAGTATTCGGCCCCGGCTCACATTTCTCCTACTAGCAGCCGAGTGCTCGCATAAATCATGGCTCAGCACGACATTCGTTTTTTTTTTCCAACTTTTGAATGTCGAATGTCGAATGTCGTATGTTTAGCTAACTTCACACAGCTTGTCACGGGAGTGGAACAAAACAAAAGATTCACAATGGAGTGGAACACTTGTTTTTTTTTGTTTTTCACACGGGAGTGCAACAACGGCCTTAAGTCGTGAATGACGGACAGCATTCTGTCCAACAAGCCCTTATCACGGGAGGGAGTGGAACCAAAAATAAATTCACAATGGAGTGGAACACTTTTTTTCTTTTCCTCATGGGAGTGCAACGACGGCCTTAAGTCGGAGTTCTACCCGAGTCTGCTGCGTAAATTACCGGTAGCACTCTGTCTTACAGGCCCTTGGCACGTGGAGTGGAACAAGACAATATTTCACAATGGAGTGGAACACTTTATTTATTTTCTTTAGATTAGGGTTAGCCTTCTGTAAGGGGAGCACTCCGCCGCCGGCCCGAAGAAAGGTGCCGGGTCCCGCATTCGCGAACACGCGTACGCAGCGAAGTGCTTGGCCTTGTGTAAGGGGAGCACTCCGCTGCCGGCCCGAAGAAAAAGGCGCCGGGCACCGCATTTGCGAACCCGCGTAGGCAGCGAAGTGCTAGGCCTTGTGTCAGGGGAGCACTCCGCTGGTGCCCAAAGAACTAGGCGCAGGCTCCCGCACTTGCGAACCCGCGTACACAGCGAAGTGCTAGGCCTTGTGACAGTCCCGCCGATAACCTGCTCTGACGGCGAAGTACTTGCCGTCGTTTTCAGGCAGCACTCTGAGTACGGCTAGGGAAATGTGCGCTGGGGCCGAATTCACTATACGGGAGTCCTAGGTCCCTACCCTTAAGAGAGTGGTTGTTATTCCCGCCGGTTACCCGCGCGTACGGCGAAGTGCTCGCCTCTTTCTAGGCAGTACTCTGGGTATGGCTGGGGAAATTAGCTATAAGGGAGCTGACGGCCTTAAGTCGGATTTCTACTTTTTTTCTTTTTTTTTTCGAACGGGAGCTAAACAACTGCCTTATGTCGGATTTCTACCCGAGTCTGTAGCGTACATGACGGGCAGCACTCTGTACTACAGGCACGGAAATGGAACAAGAAACAATTTCACAATGGAGTGGAACACATTTTTTTCTTTTTTTCTTTCGCGCGGGAGCTGACGTCCTTAAGTCGGATTTCTACCCGAGTCTGCCGCGTAAATAACGGGCAGCACTCTGTCGTACAGGACCTTGTCACGGGAATGAAACAAGAACCAATTTCACAATTTTTTCGCACGGGAGCTGACGGCCTTTAGTCTGCCGCGTAAATGACGGGCAGCACCCTGTCCTACAGGACCTTGGCACGGGAGTGGAAACAAAAATTGTTCACAATGGAGTGGAACACTTTTCTTTTTTTTTCTCATGGGAGTGCAACGACGGCCTTTAGTCGGATTTCTACCCGAGTCTTTATGAACATTAGTTTGACTGTCGACCTACGACCTACAAGCCAGGTCAACACTTTCTAAACATCAGTTTGACTGTCGACCTACGACCTACGCGCCAGGTCAACACTATATTAATGTGAATCTGACTGTCGACCTACGACCTACGAGCCAGATCAACACTCTCTGAAAATAAATTTGACTGTCGACCTACGACCTACGCGCCAGATCAACACTTTCTGAGCATAACATTGACTGTCGACCTACGACATACGCGCCAGGTCAACACTCTCTGAACATAAATATGACTGTCGACCTACGACCTACGAGCCAGATCAACACTCTCTGAAAATAAATTTGACTGTCGACCTACGACCTACGCGCCAGATCAACACTTTCTGAGCATAAAATTGACTGTCGACCTACGACCTACGCGCCAGGTCAACACTCTCTGAACATAAATATGACTGTCGACCTACGACCTACGCGCCAGGTCAACACTATCTTAATGGGATTCTGACTGTCGACTGTCGACCTACGCGCCAGGTCAACACAATCTTAATGTGAATCTGACTGTCGACCTACGACCTACGAGCCAGATCAACACTCTCTGAAAATAAATTTGACTGTCGACCTACGACCTACGCGCCAGTTCAACACTATCTTAATGTGAATCTGACTGTCGACCTACGAGCCAGATCAACACTCTCTGAACATAAATCTGACTGTCGACCTACGACCTACGCGCCAGGTCAACACTATCTTAATGGGATTCTGACTGTCGACTGTCGACCTACGCGCCAGGTCAACACTATCTTAATTTGAATCTGGCTGTCGACCTACGACCTACGAGCCAGATCAACACTCTCTGAAAATAAATTTGACTGTCGACCTACGACCTACGAGCCAGATCAACACTCTCTGAAAATAAATTTGACTGTCGACCTACGACCTACGAGCCAGATCAACACTTTCTGAGCATAAAATTGACTGTCGACCTACGACCTACGCGCCAGGTCAACACTCTCTGAACATAAGTTTGAATGTCGACCTACGACCTACGACCTAGGTCAACACTATCTTAATAGGATTCTGACTGTCGACTTACGACCTACGCGCCAAGTCAACACTATCTTAATGTGAATCTGACTGTCGACCTACGACCTACGCGCCAGGTCGACACTTTCTGAAAATAAATTTGACTGTCGACCTACGACCTACGAGCCAGATCAACACTTTCTGAGCATAAAATTGACTGTCGACCTACGACCTACGCGCCAGGTCAACACACTCTGAACATAAATCTGACTGTCGACCTACGACCTACACGCCAGGTCAACACTATCTTAATGGGATTCTGACTGTCGACTGTCGACCTACGCGCCAGGTCAACACTATCTTAATGTGAATCTGACTGTCGACCTACGACCTATGAGCCAGATCAACACTCTCTGAAAATAAATTTGAGTGTCGACCTACGACCTACGAGCCAGATCAACACTCTGTGAAAATAAATTTGACTGTCGACCTACGACCTACGAGCCAGATCAACACTTTCTGAGCATAAAATTGACTGTCGACCTACGACCTACGCGCCAGGTCAACACTATCTTAATGGGATTCTGACTGTCGACTGTCGACCTACGCGCCAGGTCAACACTATCTTAATGTGAATCTGACTGTCGACCTACGACCTACGAGCCAGATCAACACTCTCTGAAAATAAATTTGACTGTCGACCTACGACCTACGAGCCAGATCAACACTCTCTAAAAATAAATTTGACTGTCGACCTACGACCTACGAGCCAGATCAACACTTTCTGAGCATAAAATTGACTGTCGACCTACGACCTACGCGCCAGGTCAACACTCTCTGAACATAAGTTTGACTGTCGACCTACGACCTACGACCTAGGTCAACACTATCTTAATAGGATTCTGACTGTCGACTTACGACCTACGCGCCAAGTCAACACTATCTTAATGTGAATCTGACTGTCGACCTACGACCTACGCGCCAGGTCGACACTTTCTGAAAATAAATTTGACTGTCGACCTACGACCTACGAGCCAGATCAACACTTTCTGAGCATAAAATTGACTGTCGACCTACGACCTACGCGCCAGGTCAACACTCTCTGAACATAAATCTGACTGTCGACCTACGACCTACGCGCCAGGTCAACACTATCTTAATGGGATTCTGACTGTCGACTGTCGACCTACGCGCCAGGTCAACACTATCTTAATGTGAATCTGACTGTCGACCTACGACCTACGAGCCAGATCAACACTCTCTGAAAATAAATTTGACTGTCGACCTACAACCTACGAGCCAGATCAACACTCTCTAAAAATAAATTTGACTGTCGACCTACGACCTACGAGCCAGATCAACACTTTCTGAGCATAAAATTGACTGTCGACCTACGACCTACGCGCCAGGTCAACACTCTCTGAACATAAGTTTGACTGTCGACCTACGACCTACGACCTAGGTCAACACTATCTTAATAGGATTCTGACTGTCGACTTACGACCTACGCGCCAAGTCAACACTATCTTAATGTGAATCTGACTGTCGACCTACGACCTACGCGCCAGGTCGACACTCACTAAAAATAAATTTGACTGTCGACCTACGACCTACGAGCCAGATCAACACTTTCTGAGCATAAAATTGACTGTCGACCTACGACCTACGCGCCAGGTCAACACTCTCTGAACATAAATCTGACTGTCGACCTACGACCTACGCGCCAGGTCAACACTATCTTAATGGGATTCTGACTGTCGACTGTCGACCTACGCGCCAGGTCAACACTATCTTAATGTGAATCTGACTGTCGACCTACGACCTACGAGCCAGATCAACACTCTCTGAAAATAAATTTGACTGTCGACCTACGACCTACGAGCCAGATCAACACTCTCTAAAAATAAATTTGACTGTCGACCTACGACCTACGAGCCAGATCAACACTTTCTGAGCATAAAATTGACTGTCGACCTACGACCTACGCGCCAGGTCAACACTCTCTGAACATAAGTTTGACTGTCGACCTACGACCTACGACCTAGGTCAACACTATCTTAATAGGATTCTGACTGTCGACTTACGACCTACGCGCCAAGTCAACACTATCTTAATGTGAATCTGACTGTCGACCTACGACCTACGCGCCAGGTCGACACTCACTAAAAATAAATTTGACTGTCGACCTACGACCTACGAGCCAGATCAACACTTTCTGAGCATAAAATTGACTGTCGACCTACGACCTACGCGCCAGGTCAACACTCTCTGAACATAAGTTTGACTGTCGACCTACGACCTACGACCTAGGTCAACACTATCTTAATAGGATTCTGACTGTCGACTTACGACCTACGCGCCAAGTCAACACTATCTTAATGTGAATCTGACTGTCGACCTACGACCTACGCGCCAGGTCGACACTTTCTGAAAATAAATTTGACTGTCGACCTACGACCTACGAGCCAGATCAACACTTTCTGAGCATAAAATTGACTGTCGACCTATGACCTACGCGCCAGGTCAACACTCTCTGAACATAAATCTGACTGTCGACCTACGACCTACGCGCCAGGTCAACACTATCTTAATGGGATTCTGACTGTCGACTGTCGACCTACGCGCCAGGTCAACACTATCTTAATGTGAATCTGACTGTCGACCTACGACCTACGAGCCAGATCAACACTCTCTGAAAATAAATTTGACTGTCGACCTACGACCTACGAGCCAGATCAACACTCTCTAAAAATAAATTTGACTGTCGACCTACGACCTACGAGCCAGATCAACACTTTCTGAGCATAAAATTGACTGTCGACCTACGACCTACGCGCCAGGTCAACACTCTCTGAACATAAGTTTGACTGTCGACCTACGACCTACGACCTAGGTCAACACTATCTTAATAGGATTCTGACTGTCGACTTACGACCTACGCGCCAAGTCAACACTATCTTAATGTGAATCTGACTGTCGACCTACGACCTACGCGCCAGGTCGACACTCACTAAAAATAAATTTGACTGTCGACCTACGACCTACGAGCCAGATCAACACTTTCTGAGCATAAAATTGACTGTCGACCTACGACCTACGCGCCAGGTCAACACTATCTTAATGGGATTCTGACAGTCGACTGTCGACCTACGCGCCAGGTCAACACTATCTTAATGTGAATCTGACTGTCGACCTACGACATACGAGCCAGATCAACACTCTCTGAAAATAAATTTGACTGTCGACCTACGACCTACGAGCCAGATCAACACTCTCTAAAAATAAATTTGACTGTCGACCTACGACCTACGGGCCAGATCAACACTTTCTGAGCATAAAATTGACTGTCGACCTACGACCTACGCGCCAGGTCAACACTCTCTGAACATAAGTTTGACTGTCGACCTACGACCTACGACCTAGGTCAACACTATCTTAATAGGATTCTGACTGTCGACTTACGACCTACGCGCCAAGTCAACACTATCTTAATGTGAATCTGACTGTCGACCTACGACCTACGCGCCAGGTCGACACTTTCTGAAAATAAATTTGACTGTCGACCTACGACCTACGAGCCAGATCAATACTCTCTGAGCATAAAATTGACTGTCGACCTACGACCTTCGCGCCAGGTCAACACTCTCTGAACATAAATCTGACTGTCGACCTACGACCTACGAGCCAGATCAATACTCTCTGAGCATAAAATTGACTGTCGACCTACGACCTACGCGCCAGGTCAACACTATCTTAATGGGATTCTGACTGTCGACTGTCGACCTACGCGCCAGGTCAACACTATCTTAATGTGAATCTGACTGTCGACCTACGACCTACGAGCCAGATCAACACTCTCTGAAAATAAATTTGACTGTCGACCTACGACCTACGAGCCAGATCAATACTCTCTGAGCATAAAATTGACTGTCGACCTACGACCTTCGCGCCAGGTCAACACTCTCTGAACATAAATCTGACTGTCGACCTACGACCTACGCGCCAGGTCAACACTATCTTAATGTGAATCTGACTGTCGACTGTCGACCTACGCGCCAGGTCAACACAATCTTAATGGGATTCTGACTGTCGACTGTCGACCTACGCGCCAGGTCAACACTATCTTAATGTGAATCTGACTGTCGACCTACGACCTACGAGCCAGATCAACACTCTCTGAAAATAAATTTGACTGTCGACCTACGACCTACGAGCCAGATCAACACTCTCTGAAAATAAATTTGACTGTCGACCTACGACCTACGAGCCAGATCAACACTTTCTGAGCTTAAAATTGACTGTCGACCTACGACCTACGCGCCAGATCAACACTCTCTGAAAATAAATTTGACTGTCGACCTACGACCTACGAGCCAGATCAACACTCTCTGAAAATAAATTTGACTGTCGACCTACTACCTACGAGCCAGATCAACACTTTCTGAGCATAAAATTGACTGTCGACCTACGACCTACGCGCCAGGTCAACACTATCTTAATGGGATTCTGACTGTCGACTGTCGACCTACGCGCCAGGTCAACACTATCTTAATGTGAATCTGACTGTCGACCTACGACCTACGAGCCAGATCAACACTCTCTGAAAATAAATTTGACTGTCGACCTACGACCTACGAGCCAGATCAACACTCTCTGAAAAAAAATTTGACTGTCGACCTACGACCTACGAGCCAGATCAACACTTTCTGAGCATAAAATTGACTGTCGACCTACGACCTACGCGCCAGGTAATCACTATCTTAATGGGATTCTGACTGTCGACTGTCGACCTACGCGCCAGGTCAACACAATCTTAATGTGAATCTGACTGTCGACCTACGACCTACGAGCCAGATCAACACTCTCTGAAAATAAATTTGACTGTCGACCTACGACCTACGAGCCAGATCAACACTTTCTGAGCATAAAATTGACTGTCGACCTACGACCTACGCGCCAGGTCAACACTATCTTAATGGGATTCTGACTGTCGACTGTCGACCTACGCGCCAGGTCAACACTATCTTAATGTGAATCTGACTGTCGACCTACGACCTACGAGCCAGATCAACACTCTCTGAAAATAAATTTGACTGTCGACCTACGACCTACGAGCCAGATCAACACTCACTAAAAATAAATTTGACTGTCGACCTACGACCTACGAGCCAGATCAACACTTTCTGAGCATAAAATTGACTGTCGACCTACGACCTACGCGCCAGGTCAACACCATCTTAATGGGATTCTGACAGTCGACTGTCGACCTACGCGCCAGGTCAACACTATCTTAATGTGAATCTGACTGTCGACCTACGACATACGAGCCAGATCAACACTCTCTGAAAATAAATTTGACTGTCGACCTACGACCTACGAGCCAGATCAACACTCTCTAAAAATAAATTTGACTGTCGACCTACGACCTACGGGCCAGATCAACACTTTCTGAGCATAAAATTGACTGTCGACCTACGACCTACGCGCCAGGTCAACACTCTCTGAACATAAGTTTGACTGTCGACCTACGACCTACGACCTAGGTCAACACTATCTTAATAGGATTCTGACTGTCGACTTACGACCTACGCGCCAAGTCAACACTATCTTAATGTGAATCTGACTGTCGACCTACGACCTACGCGCCAGGTCGACACTTTCTGAAAATAAATTTGACTGTCGACCTACGACCTACGAGCCAGATCAATACTCTCTGAGCATAAAATTGACTGTCGACCTACGACCTTCGCGCCAGGTCAACACTCTCTGAACATAAATCTGACTGTCGACCTACGACCTACGAGCCAGATCAATACTCTCTGAGCATAAAATTGACTGTCGACCTACGACCTACGCGCCAGGTCAACACTATCTTAATGGGATTCTGACTGTCGACTGTCGACCTACGCGCCAGGTCAACACTATCTTAATGTGAATCTGACTGTCGACCTACGACCTACGAGCCAGATCAACACTCTCTGAAAATAAATTTGACTGTCGACCTACGACCTACGAGCCAGATCAATACTCTCTGAGCATAAAATTGACTGTCGACCTACGACCTTCGCGCCAGGTCAACACTCTCTGAACATAAATCTGACTGTCGACCTACGACCTACGCGCCAGGTCAACACTATCTTAATGTGAATCTGACTGTCGACTGTCGACCTACGCGCCAGGTCAACACAATCTTAATGGGATTCTGACTGTCGACTGTCGACCTACGCGCCAGGTCAACACTATCTTAATGTGAATCTGACTGTCGACCTACGACCTACGAGCCAGATCAACACTCTCTGAAAATAAATTTGACTGTCGACCTACGACCTACGAGCCAGATCAACACTCTCTGAAAATAAATTTGACTGTCGACCTACGACCTACGAGCCAGATCAACACTTTCTGAGCTTAAAATTGACTGTCGACCTACGACCTACGCGCCAGATCAACACTCTCTGAAAATAAATTTGACTGTCGACCTACGACCTACGAGCCAGATCAACACTCTCTGAAAATAAATTTGACTGTCGACCTACTACCTACGAGCCAGATCAACACTTTCTGAGCATAAAATTGACTGTCGACCTACGACCTACGCGCCAGGTCAACACTATCTTAATGGGATTCTGACTGTCGACTGTCGACCTACGCGCCAGGTCAACACTATCTTAATGTGAATCTGACTGTCGACCTACGACCTACGAGCCAGATCAACACTCTCTGAAAATAAATTTGACTGTCGACCTACGACCTACGAGCCAGATCAACACTCTCTGAAAAAAAATTTGACTGTCGACCTACGACCTACGAGCCAGATCAAGACTTTCTGAGCATAAAATTGACTGTCGACCTACGACCTACGCGCCAGGTAATCACTATCTTAATGGGATTCTGACTGTCGACTGTCGACCTACGCGCCAGGTCAACACAATCTTAATGTGAATCTGACTGTCGACCTACGACCTACGAGCCAGATCAACACTCTCTGAAAATAAATTTGACTGTCGACCTACGACCTACGCGCCAGATCAACACTTTCTGAGCATAAAATTGACTGTCGACCTACGACCTACGCGCCAGGTCAACACTCTCTGAACATAAATCTGACTGTCGACCTACGACCTACGCGCCAGGTCAACACTATCTTAATGGGATTCTGACTGTCGACTGTCGACCTACGCGCCAGGTCAACACTATCTTAATGTGAATCTGACTGTCGACCTACGACCTACGAGCCAGATCAACACTCTCTGAAAATAAATTTGACTGTCGACCTACGACCTACGAGCCAGATCAACACTCTCTGAAAATAAATTTGACTGTCGACCTACGACCTACGAGCCAGGTCAACACTCTCTGAAAATAAATTTGACTGTCGACCTACGACCTACGAGCCAGATCAACACTTTCTGAGCATAAAATTGACTGTCGACCTACGACCTACGCACCAGGTCAACACTATCTTAATGGGATTCTGACTGTCGACTGTCGACCTACGCGCCAGGTCAACACTATCTTAATGTGAATCTGACTGTCGACCTACGACCTACGAGCCAGATCAACACTCTCTGAAAATAAATTTGACTGTCGACCTACGACCTACGCGCCAGGTCGACACTTTCGGAAAATAATTTTGACTGTCGACCTACGAGCTACGACCTACGTGCTAACTTCACACACCTACATAAAATGATGTCAAATAGGCGAGTCAAAAAGGCCCCTAAACATCGGCAGCGGTTTGTATGTATTCTGCGATAGGAAAGATAAACTATCGCAGGAAAAGAGTGTGGCTATAAGTGACTTATATCGTTGAATTGTCGAACCTATACTTTTACTCTTTTTTTCTTTTACTATATTTGCAAAAAGGCTTTAAACACTTGCTGCGTTTCCAGCCAAACAATATAAGATACATACATGTACGCTTTTTAAACAAAGATCAATTAGTAAAATTGTGAATACAATAAAATAGACATATAAGAAAAATCAACAACAATTTCTACGACCATAACATGTAAGAATTAAACAAAACCAAAGATTTTGTTTTGCCATATATATTATATAATTGGATATATGACGCGTATTCAGCCTCGTCATGTTTATTAACCCTTTCCCATATATAACAAACTTGAAAAATGATGTTAAAATGAACACTTTGTCGATATATACATGCACTAATTCCATTTGCCACAATCATTTCAAACGTCGTCTGGTGCATATGCGTCAGAAAGCGCCAGAAAGCGTCAGAAAGCGCCAGAAAGCGTCAGAAAGCGCCAGAAAGCATCAGAAAGCGCCAAAAAGCGACAGAAAACGCCAGAAAGCGTCAGGGAGAGTAAGAAAAACCCCAAAAGCGTCAGAAAGCGTCAGAAAGTGTCAGAAAGCGTCAGAAAGCACCATAAAGCGTCAGAGAGTGTCAGAAAATGTCAGAAAGCGTCAGAAAGCTCCAGAAAGTGTCAGAAAGCGTCAGAAAGCGCCAGAAAGCGTCTCTATGGGGTAAATGGTTATACCTTTCCATATATAAACGTCGTCTGGTGCATATGCGTCAGAAAGCGCCAGAAAGCGTCAGAAAGCGCCAGAAAGCGTCAGAAAGCGCCAGAAAGCATCAGAAAGCGCCAGAAAGCGACAGAAAGCGCCAGAAAGCGTCAGGGAGAGTAAGAAAAACCCCAAAAGCGTCAGAAAGCGTCAGAAAGCACCATAAAGCGTCAGAGAGTGTCAGAAAATGTCAGAAAGCGTCAGAAAGCTCCAGAAAGTGTCAGAAAGCGTCAGAAAGCGCCAGAAAGCGTCTCTATGGGATAAATGGTTATACCTTTCCATATATAGACGCTTTGTAACGCCTTTGCAGAAGAAGACGACTTTTGAAAACAGATTGCTCTTAATGAGTAATTTTCCCGTTTGCCACAATGTCTTCAACTTTATTCAATAACTCTACTTTCATTTAAAGCGAATGTATAAACTACATGTCTTAAAACTCGTCTATTTCTGATTAGTCGAATGTTGGAAAGGGCGACATTTCAACGTACATGACAGAACATCGATTAGCATTAATAATCGTATCAGTGGAAATTGAAGGATTTATATAGAAACACACAAAAGGGTTGATTTTATCGAAAAAAGAAATAAAATTCCTTTCCTAATGAAAGAAAAGGGCAACGTTTACATTGTTATCAACGTTTTTATTCACAAATTATCAGCAGGGTGTTTATATTGTGCCGTTCGATAATATTCAATTAGAGGGCTATTTATTATACTCACGTAACCTAACGGCTAAATAGTCAAGAGCACTTCTGAACCCCACAAACATAAAATGCTACATCCTTATCTAGAAAACCTCAGGTAAACCCCCTCCCTTTCCCTCTTGCAGTCGCATTCAGATGCACATCTGAAACATGTGTCTTTTAAAATCGTTGTGACAAAATGTAGAAATGGTTCATATTGAGCAATTTCTCCTTTTTGCCACAATGATTTCAATTCTATTCAATATTTAAACATTTTCAATACCTGTGTCTGGATGGTTTGAAAGTCGTCCCCTGCAGCACTGTGGTATCGTTGAAAGGGTTTAGTAATAAATAACGTAATCTACCTTTATTTGGAATTAAATGTTTCATGTTTAAATAGTTTACCCAAATGCAAGGTTTTGTACAAAAACGGGAAGCCTTTTCATAGGAGTTATAAAGATGGATCCAATATTCCAAGCAGACGACATTAGAAAACATTGTGATAAAAGGAATAATTGCTGAAAACGAGCAATTTCTCCTTTTGACACAACGTTTTCTATTCTTTTTATCAGTAATTGTACCTACATTATCTATAGATGTTGCATATCTTGAGTATATGTTTTCAAAGTCATCATCTGCAGATGTGTTGTATGTGGGAAAGAGTTAAACCTGAAAACACGTCTTAGGTTTAAGCTTTCCTATAAGACGTACGCCTAAATATGAGTGGCGCTCTGCGAAAACAAACCGTAAGGCATTTGCGACCAGAGTAAAACCAGATCAGCAAGTGCACAATGCAGTCTGATCTGGCTCCGAACTATTAGGCATAGACACTTCAAGAAACTTCTTTACAGCAGGACCACCTCGTTGGTGTAGTGGTTGAGCGGGAGGTCGCGGGTTCGATCCCCGCTCGAGTCATATCAAAGACTTTGAAAATGGTAGTAATGGCTGCCCTCTTAAGTGCTTAGGGTAGCGGGTTTAGATCTATTCAGAAGTATTCATTTGAAAACCTTTAGCATTGCAGGATTTTCCACACCTGTGTAAGAATGACGTTAAATTTGGTATTACTGGAACATTGATCATAGTTTGCTGTACATAACTGTGAGCCATATTTGCGATAATTGTAGTCCGAAATTAACCATTGTGTACATGCAACAAATATGAATATGAAAACATCTATGCCAAACTATGAAAATTCTCCTTAAATGAATTATAAGTATTTAATCCAGATGAAAACATCGTGACAAAACTCATTATGAGCAAGTTTTCCTTTTTGTCGCAATGGTTTCCAAAATACATCTGCTGCAATTCCATTAAATATGTCTGCAAGTGGGAAAGGATTGAAATTGGTCCATATAATGTATTCATACTGTATTAATAAACTCAAAATAATTTAGTTTGAGGATATCGCACATTTAAAACGATCTTTTGCCAGAATGATATCTTCAAATACTGTATAGCTAACTTGTTTCTTCATAATCATACCATTATATCAATATTTAAGAATATCTCTTAACGAAACTGTTTCTGTAATTAAACTCATTCAAAGTGTGTCAGTCTTATTGTATAATTAAAAAATATTAATGTATATGGGCCGGAGGCCTTAATACTTGAATAAAGAAATTGAATTCACGTGTCCACGGTTCATTTTTTTCTCTACATAATATACCTTGATTTAACTTTACATGTTTAATGAAACTTTATTTGTTATTCTGATAAGTGAATTAACCCAAACGTAAATATCTGAATGTTATTCTTGTACATGTAGATCTGCATTGCGTGTACAGGCAACGTCTTGTTTCCTACAAGTACCATTCAAAATTCTATAATTTATATTCCAAAGTTTTAACTATTTCCAACATACAACGATTCGTTTGCTGACGACTTGAGATAATCTGAAAAATCCCTTTTTATTAAAATTCAGTTTTAGAAAAAAATCTAAAACATTGTGGCAAAAGGAAACATTACCTATTATAAAGTCGTCTGAAGCAGAGGCGTCAGAAAGCATCTGTATGTGGGAAAGGATTAAAGAACTAAATATTTCCTCTTTATGAATGTTTCTTCTCGTTTAGTCATATAACACGAGAAAGACCGGGTTGTGCATTCGAAGACTGTGATCATAATTCAGCCAGAAGAATGAAAAGAGAAGCAGGCTGATCAATGCTTTCACAATCCACGCTAACCAAGGATAACTCCTACATTACATTCGTATCTGTGGTGTGTAGTGGTAAGAGCGTCCGCCTCGGGAGCCGAAGACCTGCAGCTGCAGGGTCCGAAACTGTTAAACTTCTGAAAACGTTCTCAGTGTTCAGAAATGAACTCCATGCTCCAAATAAGGCTTCTGATTGGTCAATCTGGTGAACGAACATGCTTCTGACCAATCTGATACTTGAGCACATATTATGAGCACAGATTAAACTTTTATAGTTTTGGAACCTGATTTGGATCACTTCTAGGTCTGACCAAAGACATTTGAAAATGTTAGAAACGGCTTCCCTCTATGGCGCTCAGGGTTCGGGTGATTGCGTTACGACTGATTCAATGGTGTCAATACATAATACCGATACAGTACTTGTTATGTACCTAAGAGATGCCGTGATAGAACTGCAATTCTGTTAAAAAAAAAGGCATAAAATACCATTTAAACAAATATAACATTCCCACAATTACCGCAATTTAATAGACAAAGCGCCCTAGGCTGGCGAAGATGTGTCTACACATGCTGTCGTTTAGGTTTTGTTATACAGAATTATCAAATTGAATTTTAAGTGTTTCATAATATCCGAATTCTACACTTGTACCCATATTTTATTGAGGTTCTTAGAGTGCGTAACAACCATATTCATCTGCAGACGCTTCTTGATTGATGTATCTTCCGCAGACGAATTTTTAAAAACAGTATGGCAAAAGGAGAAATTGCTCTTAATGGGCAATTTCTTCTTTTGACACAATGTTTGCAACTCTAATCTTTATCTTATTTTTTAGAGATTTTACACAGGTTAGCCTAGATGTTTTCAAAGTCGTCTGCTGCATAGTTCTTGTATTTGGGAAAGGGTAAATAACCTTTCCTACATTGAGCAAATATGATGCATACAACTTTGAAAATATTGTGGTAAAATATATGAAATTTTTCTAAGTTATGGCTAGATAAAATCTTTTACAACCATTTTATCAGAGTTCATCGGCTGCAGAGGCATCAGCACTTTAATGTGTCTCTGCAAAGTATTTCCTTGTTAATTTATAATTAGATCAAGAACGATTAGTGATTACAGACCGAGAGAAAAGTTGTTAAGTACACCGCAGATGGATGCACGGCAACACAGAAGTGACGGTACTTTTCTATACATGACGCGGTTATCACATATATTTTTTTATCAGTTATCTACTGGCGAGGAATGTTTATATCCTTTAAAACAGTCGTTTATCTCAACTCATTCACTTTTTCTATTACAGCACTAAAGACGTCAAATGATACCTGTTTTAATAAGACAAAACGTCTTATATTGTGTGTTAAGCTACCGTCTTACTTTAATAGCAAGACATTTTTACTGAACAGCCTCGGCGATGTTGCGGTAGAGCGGCCGCCTCGGGTATGGAAGCTCCCGAATTCCAACTTTGAAAATGGTTTTAATTAATTAACCCTTCCCCTCATATAGACGCTTTCTGACGCCTATGCAGTAGACGGCTTTTTGAAAACATAGTGACAAAAGAAGAAATTGCACAAAACGTGCAATTTCTCCTTTTGCCACAATGTTTTCCACTTTTAGTCATAGGTTATCCATTCAATTATGGAGATTTTCTATTCTTTGACAAAATACGTTCAAAGTCGTCTGCTGCAGAATTGCCGTATGAGGGAAAGGGTTAATGGCTTCTCTCCTTGGCGCTCTGGATTGTTGCGTTAACCCTTTCCCTCATACGACAATTCTGCAGCAGACGACTTTGAACATATTTTATCAAAACATGGAAAATCTCCATAATTGAATGGATAACCTATGACTAAAAGTGGAAAACATTGTGGCAAAAGGAGAAATTGCACGTTTTGTGCAATTTCTTCTTTTGTCACTATGTTTTCAAAAAGCCGTCTGCTGCAGAGGCGTCAGAAATCGTCTATATGAGGGAAAGGGTTAATTAAACAACATTTAAACAAACACACATTTTACTGATTAACTCGGAAAAGAGATATCTGTCTAACTTAGAGTATATCTCTAAACAAATGTATAGAGAGATGTCTCCCTAGGTAATAGAGATATATTTCTAATGTATTGTTAAAGAGATATACCATTAAGTTTGAAACTGATATCCCCAGAGACATATAAACACATGTCTATATGTCTCTGACATCCCTCAACGTTTAGACGTTATATAGAGATATCTACCTAAATAGGAGATATGTCTTTTACGAATATATAGTAGAACGGCTGGCTGTTAATACTAATTGTGAGGCCGATCAAGATCAAACTGCACAATACAGCTGGCTTTCGAAGAGCGCAGTTCAATTAGGATTGTGGTTGACGTGTTCTATGTCAGTAGACGCCTTTTGACGTTTCTGACATTTGAAAACATTGTGTCAAAACGAGAAATTGCTAATCTTTAGTCTCGAATATAGCAGGATAAGGTTTAACCATCTACCTAGACTCTGACCTGACTTGACATGACGAGATAATGACGAGGATATTACGAATTCAGTGGGTGCTGACACTTTAATTGTAGTTGTGTTTGGAATAGCAATTTCTCCACAACAAGAATATTTTGTGTACCTAGGAATGCAATGAAAGGTTACCTCGATTTACCCTTTTCTTACATACAGCAAATTCACAGCAGACGACTTTTAAAATGTCTACTCAAAAATATGGAAAATCTCTATAATTAAACGCATAACTATTGAAAACCGTTGAAAACATTGTGGCAAAGGGAGAAATTGCTCGTTTTAAAATGTCTACTCAAAAACATGGAAAATCTCTATAATTAAACGTATAACTATTGAAAACCGTTCAAAACATTGTGGCAAAGGGAGAAATTGCTCGTTTTGAGCAATTTCTTCATATGTCACAATGTTTTCAAATAACATCTTTAGGTGGGCAAGGGTTAAACCGACAAAGATTTAACTTCATTAGGTTACGAAATGTATCGGTCACGACAAACCATGCCATTCATTCTTATTTTTGAAATATTGATGGATTGTCTTCACAAACGAAGAGATTACTTTTATTTTAAGTATGTTTTTATCAACTGTTTCCCATCTGCAGCTAGTCTGCAGCAGACGAGTTTGAAAACATATTTCCAAAAATATGTAAAGTCTCTGTATTGAAGACAGTTCGAAACATTGTGGCAAAGGGTGGAATTACTCACAATGAGAAATATCTCCTTTTGTCACAAAGTTTTTTAGAGTAGTCTGCTGCGTATGTACGTCTGTATGTTGGTGGGTGAAATAGAAAAACAAAAAAATATTTGTGAAAGCTTAATCATTTGGATTAAATCTCTTTCCCTGATATACTGTTTTAGAGGTATGTGCCTTGAAACATCATAGGTAAAAAAAAAGACTTCAGAAAATATATTTTTGAAACACAATTGATTAAGATACGGGAAAGTATGGCAATGCTTGACATAAGCAGTTTGTCATTATTCCACACTGTTTTCAAAACCCCGTCTGCTCCAGAGGCATCAAAAGTCGTCGTTACGACTTCAAAGATTAATCAAAAATTAATTCGACTTCAGTTAAAAGAGGAATCTAATTCCTGCATGCGTTAAACATGTTTAATGAACCAAATAGTTAACATTTTGTACTTCAAGTTTATCATCAACATTTGAAATAACTTAACCCTTTACCTCGAAACCAGGGGCGTAGCTTTGCAATAATCAATGTGTAGGCCGTCTCGTGAGAAAATAAAAATTGTGGATAAAGTATCGACCCGGATCAGCATAAGCATGCCACACACAGGTCTACCCGGATAGACACTTTTCGCCTCCTGTAGATTTTCTGTTACTCTATACATCTATCCCCCTAAGACGGAATGTGTAGGCCGGATCAGTCTGCGCGGACAGCGCAGGCTGATCTGGTCGATACATTACGCAGATGTCTGTCGCCGTAGCTGCATTTTAAGGGCATTTTGAGAAAAAAAATGTGTAGGCACGTGCCTACCGTGCCTAAAGGGAGCTACGCCCCTGGAAACGTTGAATTTCGACGGTGGCTCTGCAAGTAAATTTGAAAATAGTGTGGGGAAAAGAGGAACTGTGTATTCCTACTTGTTTTAAAAGTGCATGTTATCTTTTATCGGTAGATTTTCTGGTCGTTTAAAAATATAAATGTTTTCGATTTCGGAAAGAAACAAAATAAGGCTAATAGGTACCCTTTAACCCTTTCCAACGTGCATATGATACATTCCGTGGCATCTACTACAGACGACCTTTGAAAATAGTGTGGAGAACGGCAAAATGTATATATCATTTTAAAATGCTAGTCAATTATAATACTTTCATTTAAAGACACGATCTATATTTTCGCCTATGTCTTTTCGAAGTCGTCTGCTGCAGTTTTGTTGTGTGTAAGAAAGGGTTAAGTTGTAATCATAATGTTTGAATCAGTGTGAGTCTGGCTAACTGTTGTTTTAACCCTTTCCCACAGATTGACGCTTTTTGACGCCTCTGTAACAGACGACGTTTGAAACCATATTGGCAAAAGAGAAATTACTAAAAACGAGCAATTTCTCCATTTGCCAAAATGTTTTCAACACTTTTTAAGTTATTGTACCTTAATTTATTGAGATTGTTCGGGTGTTTGCGAACATGCTTTCAAAGTAGTCTGCTGTAACTTTGCTTTATGTGGGAAAGTGTTGCGGACCAGAAACATATTCATCACGGATGCCAATGGATATCCAGAATGTTTGAAATCATCCCTCTGAGTTCGGGATAAGGTGCTTATTTCGTGTTATAAAATCTTCTTTACACCTTCAAACCCTATAGTGTGGGTACTCAAAAGAATTGACCCAGCAAAACGGTTCTTCTGAGTGCCACAAAACAGGGTTTGGCTGGCTTATAAGAGAGATATCGTCTGAAATACCTATTTAACTTTTCATTAACTAGGCTTTAGAATTCTTACATAATGGGTTACTAATGACACATACCATGAAAACCATACGGATATGTGGAGTTTCGGATTAGATTGTAATTAACACGTGGATTTCTGATTTGTTACATAGCCGCTTTACGTTTAAACTGTCATTATACGCCCATCACTGAAACAATAGTTATGAACAATTTAGAAAAAGATGAACCTGCATGTTGATGAAGCCTTATATTGGTTTATATTGCTCGCAGCTGCTGTTTTGTTCGTATCATATTCTTTTCAAAAATAAAAGTTTCACAATTGTTTACTGGATACTGGTTATACACAACAGTTTTCCAGTTACACCACGGCGGTTAATTCGCCCTACCATATCGAGGGCTTGGCCTGAAACGGTTTTAACTAAAATTAGTATTTTTTTACCAAGGTTAATCACCTCGCCATAAAGTCTTTATAATCGTTAAATCATTTTTCTTGGTAAACAATGGAAATTTAGGTGCCATTGCTCGTTCTGAGCAATGGCACCTAAATTTGCATTGTTTACAAAGTTGTCAAAATTGCCCCTAAACCAGGGTTTTCAAAATAGGTTTTTAGTTACAACCGTTTTACGCCAAGCCCTCGATGTGTTTTCCGACTTTCTCGCACCGGTCGTCCACACAACATGCTCCCGAGGCAACTGGCTACTTTCCCAAATATATTAGTTCAGCTTATTGCTGGACAATGAATGACGCGTGCCATAATAACTTGGGTCAATCACCGGAAAAAATTAAAGGCCGAGCCTACGTTCGATTCTACGACCATCGTTTTGATAGCCATCGACGTTACCGACTCAGCGGAGTCGCAGACTGTTCTGGATATTCACTGAACGCTAACCATTTCCTACAAACAGACTCTGTATGGCGCCTCTGCAGCAGGCGACCATTGAAAAAAAAACACTGTTGCAAAATGAGACATTGCTCAAAACGAGACATTGCTCAAAATGAGACATTGCTCAAAATGAGACATTGCTCAAAATGAGAATGTTTTCCATTTGCCAAAATGTTTTCAACTCTATTTAATAATTGCACTTTTAATAGAAGAGATTTTCCATATTTATGCTTAGATGATTTTAATGTCGTCTGCTGCAGAATTGTCGTATGTCGGAAAGGGTTTAGTCAGAAAGGATAATTTCCGTACGACGTGTACCAAAATGATAATGGTACTTAAACCCTGAAGTCGTTATCAATCACGGGACAATAAAAAACACTTGTAGTTTTAAAAGCTTTGTTTTAGAAGTTGGGTGGCATTTAAATAGGGAAGTGTCAGTCGATAAAATTGAATTTATAAGTTTGTTTAGGACGGGCGAGTTGAATTGAATAGGAAGTTGTCCGCGAAACGAAAAGCTGCAACGACATTTTAAAAGTTTTAATACTAAAATAGATTATCTAAGAAAAATATGGATTTGAATTCGAAAGAGAGAGAGAGAGAGAAAAACAAAGCAAATGTCTCAAGCGCTTTACTGCCAAGTTAATATTTTACGTGTATTTTTTGCAGAGCCGCGTTTTTTTTTTTTAAAGCAGACGACTCTAAAATTACCGAACAGCGTAAACAGTTTAACAATATTTGTGAACATACCAGCACGTGCAATCTCGTTTTATTGATATCTTTTAAGTAAATCTTCTCGATTAATAAACAAGAACCTGCCAGAATCGATGATAAATTACATAAATTCAGCAGAATCATTGTTAATGCAGCTGAAGGACAACATACTATATTTATACAACAATTACATCTGGATAGAAAAGGGCCATGCCAGGCAAAAGCGTTCAGACGCAGGTGTGTCTTGCTATTTGACGTATTAATGCATCTGCGTACAGTGAAGACTCAGGGGTGTCCGTAGGGGTCTGGCACGCTATTAAACATTGTATTCTATTATATATAGATACGGGATGCAAGCCGAACTTTACCCAAACATATTTGCATTTTGGTCCGATACAAAATGAACAACGACGATGTTCAGTGTCTAGATGTTCGTAAACCGATTGTATGTGGATGAAGTCCTTTAGAGTAGATACATTGTATGTGGATAAAGTCCTTTAGAATAGATACATTGTATGTGGATAAAGTCATTTAGAGTAGATACATTGTATGTAGATAAAGTCATTTAGAGTAGATACATTGTATGTGGATAAAGTCCTTTAGAGTAGATACATTGTATGTAGATAAAGTCCTTTAGAGTAGATACATTGTATGTGGATAAAGTCCTTTAGAGTAGATACATTGTATGTGGATAAAGTCCTTTAGAGTAGATACAAATTGTATGTGGATAAAGTCCTTTAGGAGTAGATACATTGTATGTGGATAAAGTCCTTTAGAGTAGATACATTGTGTGTGGATAAAGTCCTTTAGAGTAGATACATTGTATGTGGATAAAGTCATTTAGAGTAGATACATTGTATGTGGATAAAGTCCTTTAGAGTAGATACATTGTATGTGGATAAAGTCCTTTAGAGTAGATACATTGTACGTGGATACAGTCTTTTAGAGTAGATACATTGTACGTGGATAAAGTCCTTTAGAGTAGATACATTGTATGTGGATAAAGTCCTTTAGAGTAGATACATTGTACGTGGATAAAGTCCTTTAGAGTAGATACATTGTATGTGGATAAAGGACTTTAGAGTAGATACATCGTTTGTGGATAAAGTCCTTTAGAGTAGATACATTGTATGGGATAAAGTCCTTTAGAGTAGATACATTGTATGTGGATAAAGTCCTTTAGAGTAGATACATTGTATGTGGATAAAGTCCTTTAGAGTAGATACATTGTATGTGGCTACTTGCCGGCGCTTAGCCCTTTAATCGATCGTCGTTCTTTTTGTGTATCGAACCAAAGTGCATCATGGCTCAAATCCGGCTGACGAGGAATTTACATCCCTATGGGTCTGGCTTGCTATTTGAGGCATTAATGCATCTGAGTACAGTGAAGAAATGTGAGTCTGAGCATCCGCACAGTCTCACCAGAGACGTGACCGTCCGTATATATATGTTATACACACCTAAATGAACATTCTGACTGAAAGTGTAGCCTCACTAGGTTTGTGTAATTATGTCCTCTCACTGCCGATTTTCACAAAGTCGACTCTTCTTTGTTGAAAATTAGACCACTCCATTTATCGTCGCAGGACATTTTGTAAAAGTTAATGTCTAAACGGCACCTGAATGTGCATTGTTTAAAAGCCTTAAATGTCCAGCTTTATACATTTGAAAAAGTACAAGTTGGTTTTTGTTAACAGTGTAGATCCAGATCAGCCTGTGTATTCGCACTGTCTGTTCAAAAAGCAGATATCGAGCGTGATTAATATAAACTGAAAGCTTGTTTCGCAATCAATGCAAAATAGATAAGTTTAAACTAACATCAATACTACCGTTATTAGCGGTAAATTACCCAGGAAACATCGCGATATAGCAGATCGTGATATAGCAGATATTATGTTGAAAACGGTGTTAAACTCCATTAAAACGAATATAGTAGCGCCGCCTATTTAATTATGTTTTGATAAGACGAGAAGATGAACCGGTCACAGTGATATGAGTGAAATATTATTGAAAACGGTGTAAAAGCCCAATCAATCAATCTATCAGTATAAATATTATTATCACTGAGTTCACAGGATGAACTTAAATCTGCCTATGAGGATAACTGTTAAAGCGTATAATATTTATGAATGGCAATATGCAAGTCTATTGTCTATATTAATTACTCGTATCAATTAAGACAATCAATGTGTATTATAATACTCCGGTGGCATTTATGTGCAGTATTATTCAATACAACTGACGGGTATTGAAAATATCCTTCATGAATGATACTATGTGTTTTGAGACTCTCCAAATTTTAAACAATTGCGATAATGAAATTTGAAGTATACAATAAAACATCGATTTATTAAAACACTTCAGCGTTATCATAAGTAGAGCAAGCAATCAAACTATGATTGCTAAAAACGTGCAGTTTTAACCTTGAGCAACGTTTTCAAAATGACGGAATGGAATTAATATTTTGATTAATTAAATGTACAATGAACAAGGGCCAATTACGGTTCAGTTACATGAATAGATGATATTTATATGTCTATTGTTAATGTCGACAATTAGTCTCCGCTGTTGAAAGACATCGTGATATATGTGGGTCATAAACGGTCGGACTGTCTGCCTGTGTGTCTGTCTGTCAGCCTGTCTGTCTGTCTGTTTGCCTGCGTCCATGCTGGTTATACTTCAATTAACAGCGTCATCATCTATGCACCAAATATCCTATGCCTGGCGGAAAAGAAGCTAGTCGATCATGAAGAATAGTTAAGCATACCGTGTGCTGAAACGCCAGAAAACTGAGTAGACTCTTCCATGTTTCAAAAAGATCGGGCGACTCCATCTTTTATTGAATACGACTTTTAGAATATTATGATACATAATAGGCAAACAATGATGATTTAAGGTGAGACAGCTCTTTACGAACTGACTAGCCTGAATCTGTATTGTTTGCTAAAACCTCCTTATTGCCATTGACGCTTAAATAGTGAACCCCAAAACAATCGAATATTGGATAGCTTTGATTATTTGTATATTGTATAGCTTTGACTATTTGTATATTTATAGCTTTGACTATATGTATATGCAATATGCGCTGCAAATGAATGATGCTCCGTGATAAAACAGCATTTAGACAATTGCGGCTAGTTCAAACAAAACTCAGTAGCTTGGCAATAATCGATGTGTAGACCGTCTCGTGAGAAAATCAACATTGTGGACTCTGCGTAAAGTATCGACCCGGATCAGCCTAAGCCGAGCAGGCGTACCCGGATATACACTTTACGCCTCATGTGGATTATCACTACTCTATCTATCCCCCCTTAGATGGAATGTGTCGTCCGGATCAGTCTGCGCGGACAGCGCAGGCTGATCTGGTCGATACATTACGCAGATGTGTATCGCCGCAGCTGCATTGTGGGGCATATTTAGAAAAAATGTGTAGGCACGTGCCTACAGTGCCTAAAGGGAACTACGCCCCTGATAGCTTATTCTAGATTTGCGCTGATCGTCGACAACCTACAGAAAAGATCATAGTAAAGCTTTTGGCAAAAACAGTAGCATAGGATTTGAAAAAAAAACGTATAAATAGGGAGATCTTAATCTACACTTGTCACAGACAGCTTAAACCTTTCGTTTTCCCGGAGAACTGCTCAAATATACAACATTATCTTGGAACATTTTACCGGATTTTCAGACGATTCTGAATATAATTCAAGTAAATCAAAATAACCTCAGATCTAAAAGAATTTCATTCACTTACGTCGAAGCATATATTTGATTTATTCACAATGCGTGTCAAATAGGCCCCATCTAACTTATTGATGGATTTAGTACCATGGTTCCAGTGATTTTAACGCTTTTCAGCAGACGACATAAGCAATATCTCCTTTTACCACAATGTTTTCAACTTTATTCAATAAGTATGCTTTAAATTTAAAGAGAGTGTACATGTTTTTGCCGAATGATTTTCAAGTCGTCTTCTAAAAATGTGCTGAATGTGGGAAAGGTTCTGTTTATCCTTTTCGTCATTGATTTTAAAAATTTCCGACGGTCGGGGTTTGCGTGTAAACCGGTTCAGAAGAGATACCCATCTTACGTCTAGGCCTTTTCTGAAACACTGACCCGTTAAATGACGGGTGAATCAGGGTTTTGGCGTAGTCTAATCATGCGTTATAATATTTGGCTCTAATGATATGTTTCGCATTGTGTGATTTGCGTTAATAAAGCCTAATGAACTTACATGTGAAGCACGTCACACGAGAACCGACCTTCGGAGGTTTTGAAATGAATTACATTTCTTTTCAAATTGCACTTATGGATTGGATTCTTTGATCATAACCGCTCTCGAGAGTCTTCCAATATGTTAAATTATTTCTGCTCTCTAAAAGGCTTTTGCAGACAATGCAGATTCAGGTGAGACAGCTGGTAACGAGCTGTCTCTCCTGAAATCTACATTGCTTGCCAATAAGACGTTAAATTTTAACAAATTACATGTTGGACGAAACATGGAGTGGTCTAATTTACAACATTGGATGAGTCGACTTTGTGAAAATCGGCAGTGAAAGGGTTAGTACGATTAAATGACGAACAGTGACAGTCCTGATCAGACAGCGCATAACGTTAGCCAATTCCCGAAGGTCGGGTTTCGCTTGACGCGGCCCGAATTAGTATTCAATGACAGGTTGACACTTCATTAAAGGAGACTAATCATACTCAACAGTATCATTAAGCTGTACCGTGCTTTAAAATCCGCGATACTAAATATTGGCGATTTCTGCATTCGATTATTTAAATTCTGTATGTTTTCAGCTCTAATTAGTGATTATTTTTTCATTAATAGATTTTTTTGATAATCTTATCTACATGTTTCAAAAGTCGTCTGCTGCAGATGTTTCGTGTGTTTTGAAAATGGTAAATGCAAAACAAAGGTAGCTTAAGTGTATAACAAGATGAGGGTAGGTCTCTTTGGGACTAATTTAATGCAGTGCATGCAGTCGAAAAGACTAGAGTTTTACGCAGTCAATCACGACAGCGAGCTGTAACGAAACTTTTACTTTAATGGAATTGAATCCCAAGTGTAACTTCTAGGGTCTCCGATAAGTACGCTTGTCATGCATATTACCAATTCGGAGGAATATTATTTACCCTGGAATATAACCCTTTCCTACATGTAAACGCA
Source organism: Serripes groenlandicus (assembly GCA_031761405.1). NCBI lineage: Eukaryota > Metazoa > Mollusca > Bivalvia > Cardiida > Cardiidae > Serripes > Serripes groenlandicus. Next base: position 83,093 of record JASEVX010000408.1, on the reverse strand, counting down.
TGCATTTTGACGCCTCTGCAGCAGACGATTTATAAAAGCATTATGGCAAAATGGGAAATTGCTTATGATGAGCCATTTCTTCTTTTTCCACAATGTGTTCCATCACTTTCTCAGTGATAAGACTTCCTAAGACTTCCCCTTTTAGAGATGTTCAATACTTTGGCTTAGATGTTTTCATAGCCCGTTTGTTGCTGATGTGTTGTATGTAGGAAAATGTTAACTATTCTGTTCAATTTCTGCAATGTGTCTGTGCCATTTGTTATCATTAATAAAAAAACAATATTGCGAAATGAATTTGTAGTTATTTCTACATATTGATTTAAGAGTAGTTTGGCCTTCATTGTTCCCAAATGTTGTTTGAAGTTGTGCTTTATGTGATACGATTTTTTTTTTTTTCGAATTTCCTCACGAAATTTCGCATTGACATAATAGAGCATATGCCCAATACGATTTTGTCCTTACCTTTTTCGTATCTAAAACAGTTTTGGAACTACGAGTTTTCAAAATATACCACTGACGTCACTTTAAAAGTCGAGTTTATCAGGATATAAAGAACAATTCACAGAAAACAATGTGTATATATTCATAGAAACTTTGAACAGAATGTGAGGAGAAAATTAAATGTGTGTCCTGGAATGTAACAACTGATATCAACATTGTCATACATTATACCGTCTTTACATGTTTACTTCTTTCACATGACGAGTCCCGGTAACTCAGTCAGTAGATACCCGGGCTTTCAATCCAGGGGTTGTGAGTTCAAACCCCAGCTTGGTCAACATTCTTCCAGACGTTTTAAGGGGCTACAATTATAGGGTTTCTCAACAAGTTGAGTTTCTGCCTCTTCTTTATATTTCCAAATTGCAGACATATTATGACGAATCTGCAGCAGACGTCAGGGGCGTAGCTTTGCAATAATCAATGTGTTGGCCGTCTCGTGAGGAAATCAACATTGCGGACTCTGCGTAAAGTATCGACCCGGGTCAGCCTAAGCATGCCACGAAGGCGTACCCGGATATACACTTTTCGACTCCTGTGGATTTTCTGTTTTAGTTTTTGAAAACATTGTACCATACACAGACATTTCTCCTAATGATCAATTTCATATTTTGTCACAAATGGTCGGATGATCAAATACTCTGTTTAAAGTAATTTGTCTGGGGTCAAGTGTCTTTATAAATGATAGTTCTTCTTCGTTATCACAGCTTTTCATAATTGTTTTCATGCTTCATTCAAATATGAAATATTATACAATGTGCAACATGTACATTGCCCCTTTTTTTCTTTCGGTTTCAAACACTGCTTTCTGGAATTTCAACCCAAGTATATCTATGCAACACCGCCTTTAGAATAATGTAATAAACAATGTATGGATTTACAAGGATGGTGGAATGTTGAATGCGCTTATAAGTTAATTAAAAGAAGATCCATAATTAGTTTAAATGAACATTGATTTTACCCTTATGCTGTGCGATACTTTTGCTGGAGCCGTAAAAACTAAGTCGGTTATGACGCAGGCTATCGATCATGGAGCCATGAGTTCGAATTTCGGCTCGGCCATTCATTCCTTCAAGTGATAGACATATTCTTTTGTTTTATGTCTAGCGTCATATGTCTTTCACTGATATGTTTAACCATTTCCCACATACAACAAATCTGCAGCAGACGTCTGTTTGTGGGAAATAGTTAAAGGCTGTGTGGGAAGGGTCGTCAGTTGCCTGGGAAGGACGTTGCGTTAACCCTTTCCCTCATATAGACGCTTTCCGACGCCTCTGCAGCAGACGGCTTTTTGAAAACATAGTGACAAAAGTAGAAATTGCTCAAAACGAGCAATTTCTCCTTTTGCCACCATGTTTTCCACTTTAATTCATAGGTTATCCACTCAATTATAGAGATTTTCTATTTTATGACAAAATATGTTCAAAGTCGTCTGCTGCAGAATTGTCGTATGAGGGAAAGGGTTAAGAAATGGTGCACGATAGCCAAAAAAACGTATTTATATACGATATATATACGAGTTATCGGACTATTCGAGTTATTATCTGTTCACTGAACATACCTAAACAGCCATCCTATGCAATTAGCTGTTATTAACAGTATGAAGCAGTATATGAGGGATACCGGAATTATGCTACATGAGGATTTCTTGTGCGAGAAAGCCAGCATAGAAAAACACACAAGTCGAATTAGCCGCTATGATATAACTGAAATACCGTTGAAAACGTCGTTATACTAAAATTAATGAATAGACTGTTCTTTTTCAGATCGAAAGTCTTCTTTTATAAAGCTGTTGTCTTGTACTTGTATATAAATCATATAGCAAATATGTGTTAAACATTTTTAAAAACCTATTTAACGAACAAGAGAGTACAGAAATAAATCTGTTTCCGTATACCTTTGGCCTGTAGCGTTATTTTATTGGAAAAACGAAATTTTTACTCTATTCATCTAAAAACCTTCTTTAGCAACCAAAATATGTGGCGATAACGGAAGCCATTGCACATTCAGACCAATGGCAAACTTTTCAACCGAAAGTTTCAACTTCATCAAATCGATCAATCAAAGTATCGTATTTTTGGATTACAATTTTGAGTTATTTTTTAAGAATTTAACGAGCCGGTTTTTGGTATGATTTATTTAATGGAAATAAAGAGTATCAACCAGAATACAACATTTATTTTATTTTAGTGAAAAATGGAAAAAGCCATAAAATAAAGGCGTAATGCCTTTCGCTTTGATTGAAATCTTTTCCCCCTATAATTTTGTGAAGTTATCTTATAATCTATAAACCCCTACGCGCGTTAATCACCCCTTTCTCCGGCTTGTGTTTTATAATGTCGTAATCACTGTTTGAGTTGTTGGTATGATTTATTATGAGTTTAACGCTGCTTACAACGGTTTTTCACTTACATCACAGCGGTCAATTCACCTACAAATGAGCCGTCCCTCGAGAAAAACCAACAATGTAGACTCTGCGTAAAGTATCGACCCGGATCAGCCTAAGCGTGCCACGCAGGCTTACCTGGACCGACACTGTTCGTATCCTGTGGATTTTCTGTTTCAGGAATAACTACTGTATACATCTATCCCCCTAAGGCGGAATGTGTCGGCCGGATCAGTCTGCGCGGACAGCGCAGGCTGATCTGGTCGATACATTACGCAGATATATTGATATGAGCCGTTCCACGAGGAAACCAACAATGTAGACTCTGCGTAAAGTATCGACCCGGATCAGCCTAGGCATGTCGCGAAGGCTAACCCCGACAGACACTTTTCGCCTCCTGTGGATTTTCAGTTTCAGAAATTGTTGCTCTATCCCCATAAGACGGAATGTGTCGGCCCGGAATAGCCTAGGTGGACTGTGCAGGCTGATCTGGATTGATAAATTACGCAGAGACCATAATGTTGGTTTTCTCGTGGATCGGCTCAAATGTATTTCCTGACTTTTGCGCACTGGTCAATACTTCACACAACATTCTTCCCGGGCAACTTGCTACATTTCCATCTTTCCTCATAGTCTTTTAAATTAAGCCCAGTGTTGGAAGTCGAATGTGGTAAGTTACTTTGGTTTTTGATAAGCATTCGAAAGAATGAGTGGTTTAGCTAAAACTCTAACCCATAAACTCTGGAACGACTGCCGTAGTCGTTACCGACTTACATGTGGCTATCGTTGACCTATATTTAGGTTGTAATCTGGTCGATTAATAATTACAGTGGACTCGCGATATCTCGAATATGTTGTTTATCTCGAGCTCGAATATGTTGTTTATCTCGAACTCGAATATGTTGTTTATTTCGAACCAATTTATGGAACAGATCTGTCGTTTTGTAAACAAGTTGACAATCATCAGAAATGCTGATGTGCTGTTTTTGTAATATGATTTTATCAGTGATTTTCTTTTCATAATAACTATTTAAGTACGAAACTGAACAAAACCCACAAATTATTTGAGTATAACTCGAGGGATTTCTCGAACATGTCGATAACTCGAAGTAATGAATGGGTCCCATTCGAGATATCGCAAGTCCATTGAGTTTTACAGCTCGCCTGACACTATCCGAAATTATAAAACGCTTAAAACGTGCTCAGTGCTTAGAAATGAACTCCATGCTTCAAATAAGGCTTCTGATTTATCAATTTGGAGAACGAATTTGCTTCTGGCCATTCATATACTTGAGCACAAATTCTGAGCAAAGATTTAACGTTTATAGTTTTAGACCCTGATCTCGTTGTGCTCATGCCGTCCGCGCTGCGTCCTTACATTCGATTGTAAAACATGCAAACAATAAGACACACTTTGATGGCTTGATATGATTTATAAAGGCTTATTGTATGTTTTTGTGTTAACATGTGCACAAATACGTATCTTGCCAAATCAATGAGGCTTGAAAAATAAGTTTCGAGTTTCTAAATCGGGAAAAATGACAGACTTGTTTGTACTTGTTCTTATAAAACAACTGAGAAAAGACATAAAACGAGTGCAATGAGAGTAGTACGATTGATCTATTCTATGGAACGTTCAATCATAATTTAGCCGTGACGTAGGAAAACAACTGCCCTGACTGAAATGATTTACTTGTGTGGTGCTTTCTACATTTACCCCAAATTATATCACGGCGTTTCCTGGATAAATTACCAGTACTACTGGTCCATTTATCCTGACACCAGCGAGTCAGTCGTAATGCTAACCCCAAACGTTTCGGTACCAAGGATGGATTTACATAACAATCATTTTAAAAGTATCATGTAAGTTCTGACCCACAACCTCCCGCACCCGAAGTGGACGCTATACCACTTCAACACCAAGGCGGTATCTCTGGAAAATTAAGCTCTAGATCAGATATAGCGTCCTTACCGTCTGTTCAACTTCTAAAGCCATTCATTTTATCAAACAGTAAAACTTGTTTTTATTGTATTTCGTCGAGTCTCGATAGCTCAGTAGGTAACTACAAGGACCACCAATCCAGGAGTAGTGAGTTCGAATCTCCGGTTTTGTAAGCATCTAGAGAAATGGTTCATCAGACAAAATGAATGTAAACTATAGAAATGGGTTTAGAAATCATCCGGGATCGAGTGTTTAGCTGGGGGATTCCTATGAATGATGAATATATGCCGTCCCGCGAGAAAGAAAACCATCATTATGACCTCTGCGTTATGTATCGAACCAGATCAGCCTGCGCAGTCCGCGCAGACTGATCCTCCCCATATTCCGTCTCAGGAGGAAATGATTCCTGAAGCAGAATATCCACAGGAGGCGAAAAGTGTCTATCCGGGTAAGCCTGCACGGCATGCTTAGGCTGATCCGGGTCGATACTTAAGGCAGAGTCCACAATGTTGGTTTTCTCGCGGAACGGCTCAAATCAATATCTGCGTAATGTATCGACCAGATCAGCCTGTGCTGTCCGCGCAGACTGATCCGGCCGACACATTCCGTCTAAGGGGGGGATAGATAGAGTAGTGATTCCTGAAACAGAAAATCCACAGGAGGTGAAAAGTGTCTGTCCGGGTTAGCCTGCGCGATATGCTAAGGCTGATCCGGGTCGATACTTAAGGCAGAGTCCACAATGTTTGTTTTCTTGCGGGACGGCTCATATATGTTTTGCAACCATGATATCACTGACTTGGACCACATCGTGCGGAGAGAAGTAAATTAATCATTTTGAACACTCGCAATAGGATTCTAATGTGCTCTTACGGCAAGAAATTACTTCGATTAGAAAAGAAAAACCTGTCGTCTGTCCTATTGCAATCTGTCAGTGCTGTCCTATTGCAATCTGTCAGTGCTGTCCAAACGGGATCTCTGTTATCAGTTAACACTTTCCCACATACAATAAATCTGCAGGAGACGATTTTAAAAACAACAAGGTGAAAATATGGAGATGCTCTATAAATAAAAATATAAATATTTAATAGAGTTGAAAACATTGTAATACATGGGGATATTTGCTCTCGATGAGCAATTTCTGCTTTTGTAATAATTATTTAAAAAGTCGTCTACTACAGATGCGTCAGAATGCGTCTGAAATTGGGAAAGGTTTAAAAACACTTTTACTTTAAAAAGGAACTCTACGACATTCCTGGTGAGCTAAACGTATCCATTCTAAATTTCTTACACTTCGCACAAAATTAAAAAAAGTGTGCTCATGTTTGAACACACATCCTGAAGATATTTGCAATCAGTGTAAATGTAGATCACTCTTGACCGTTCATTACTGATGATGGAAGTCGAAATTCATGGAAATGTTATAGGTTAAAACTGTTAAATATGCAATTAAGAAAACAGTAGTAGATATATAGTTTGGAAAGGGTCGTTGCTTGTCACGAATAATAATTTCATTTTCTAACAACACTTCATTCATGGAGCTGCGTTTAACGTAAGCCGACCTAACAAACATTCGCGATCGGTGTACATCCAGATCAGCCAGCGCCTCCTTGCAACCTGATATAGAATTGCACTGTTCGTCAATTAGTCACAGAATGTTGTTACAAACTTCTGTCAAAAGCAGTATTCATTTTGGTCCTTTAGCATGGATGGTATTTTAAAGGTATTTTACACACACGTGTAAAACTTACGCTAATGTTGGTTTTCCTGGAGCACCGCTTTGTTTGATATCAGTCGTTAATCTGATACGTTTAAGTCTTTTCACTGCCCGAATTTCACAAAGTGGACTCTTCCATGTTGAAAATTGGACCACTGCATGTTTCGACCAACAGGAAATTTGGTAAAATGTAATGTCTAAGTGGAAATCTGCATTGTTTGCAAAAGCCTTTAACCCTTTTCTTCATATATACGCTTTCTGGTGCCTCTGCAGCAGACGGCTTTTTGAAAACATAGTGACAAAAGAAGAAATTTCTCAAAACGAGCAATTTCTCCTTCTGCCACAATATTTTCCACTTTTAGTCATAGGTTATCCATCCAATTACAGAGATTTTACATTTTTTGACAAAATATGTTCAAAGTCGTCTGCTGTAGAATTGTCGTATGAGGGAAAGGTTTAATTGCCTTTGACAACAGAACGGTTAATTTCTTCTTTGTCCTCAATGTATTAAAAACTCTTCCGTCTGCAGACATAAAAATAAGGCCTCAATTATCGTCTGTATCAAGGAAGAGAGACAGATTAGTCTGTAATCCGTGTAAGACCTCAGTTTGAAGTGTTAACTCTTTCCCCCCTGTTGCAGGCGCATTTTTACACATCCGCAGACGACGACGTTTGAAGACAATTGTGCCTAAAATAGAAATTGCACTTTATTTTAATTTCAAACCTATTCAAAACTTTTATTTACAGAGATTTTCCATATTTTTTATCTAGATGTATTTAAAAAAAATAGTCTAGCACAGATTTTATGTATGTGGGAAAGGGTTAAATGCGTTTGTTGATGTATGAGTCCATTATTTCTATGAGTGAATGACATTTAAATTGATGTTTTAGCGGACGGTCCCTGGTAACACTAAAATGTTCTCTCTTCAAACGTAAGCCAAACCTAAACTAGGAATAGAAATAAAAAATATCTCGTCTGATAATGCATTTAGATTCGTTTGATTCTGCATTTATTTTGCAATGTTTTCATTAGACTGGAGTCAGTCCCTGATTGAAACATTGACCATTTCCCACATATAGACGCTTTTCCTGACGCATTTGCAGTAGACGCCTTTTGAAAACGTTGTGACAAAAGGAGAACTCGCTCATAATAATCAATTTCTCCATTTGTCACTTTGTTTTCAACTTTATTCAATATGTGTTCTTTCATTTATTTAGATTTTCTATAGTTTTCTCTGGTAATTTTCAATGTCGCCTGCTGCAGAATTGTCATATGTGGGAAAGGGTTAATGCAATATCAGCATTAAACTACTTCATTCTCTTTAAAAGTTGTACAGTAGACTTCAATTCATTCCTGTACATTCAATTTAGGTTCTGAGAAATGTAAATTTATTTGTGTAGATTTTGATAAAATGTAGATTTCTTCAATAGTTAAATGAATGTAATGGTTTCATGTTTATGTTAAATTTTTAAATATATAAAAATATGAACATATACTTTAAGTCCACTTAGAATAAACCATTTTATAGTAAGGAGTATTTGGTTCAGCCAGTAAAAGGGAAATATAATTTGCATAGACTGAAGACACGCTATAGCCTTCAATGTCGGTCTGTGTTTAATTTTAGTCCGAGGTTCATCTTTTGCATACAAAACAACTAGAGCTGTAATCCCATCCCCGTCACGGGGAGAAAATAAGAAGCATATCACGAGATTTGGATCAGTTAAATGAACAGACTGTTACCTGTCTAATAATCCGCCTTCTTATCTTAAATTAGGATGAATTATAATTGATCACTGATTAAATGTGATTTCCCAAGAATTCCATTACTCACGAGTTAAGAATTCCATATCGCATGACAATGCTTGTATCCGTTCTAATATACCCATTACGTATTTCTTTATATGTCACACGTGTAATATAACATGACCGAATCACTATTTTTGTATTCATCCGCAAATGTTTACAAAATGTCTGAAAACGTGTATCTGCGGTAAACACAAACGTCACGATAGATGGACGAGGTAAAATGGACCATTATCGGTCATAATCTTTTCTCTTTTTTGTGTGATTTGAGTATTACATGTTGGGACTATTTCCTTACAGCGAAAAACCGATTTTCCTTTTGTGTTTCGTCATGTGATGAAAAGAAAGGCTCGCTTAATACCAAATTTTTTGAACTGGTTTAATAAAACTTTATATGAAATGACAACTCATGTCTGATCCTATATTCAAAAGATTAAATATGTGAGACGTGTCTAGCGATGTGGGTTCTTAATGTATCTGCACGGCATCGTCACAGTCTTCACTGACCGCTAGATTAACGCCGATTTAAATTTATATTAACTTGTTACGGAGAGTCAATAGGACCCCAGCAATATATCGGTGTGTTTCCTGGGTAAGTTTCAATTTATCCTGACACCACCCAGTCAGTCCTAATGCTAACTCAATAATCCTGATCGCAGGAGGGCAGCCAATTGTTAGAGTCTTTGGTGTGACCCCGCCAGGGATCGAACCCCAAAATTCCCGCACCCGAGGCGGACGGTCTACCATTACACCAACGAGGCGGTCTTTAATTTTTCAGAAAGAGGGAATGTTTTAGACTGATATCAATTTTCAACGACACAGGTGAAAGACAGTCGGCCAGTCGTGTCAGGCTCTCGTAACAACGGTCCCGGATTCGAATCACATGAGGGGTGGGATCTACCCTTCATATTTTTCCAATCAAACTGTGCGAGTACTGGTCAAGTATTCGGGAAGCAGAATTAAAAGCTGAAAAACTCTTTGGCAACCGTTGTAAAATTAAGTGATTCAAACTTAACTTAAAATGTTCCACGGATTGAAATATTAATATTTCGTGTTCCCACTTAAATACCGTCCAAATTAACCTCGTGCCTTTAAGCTTATGCCAGACATGAACATAATTTGGAATGCCAGAACATCTTTAACGTTTAAACCAATCAGTAAAAGTTAGACATTTAACTGCCTTCTCACGTCTTGTATTTATCATAAAACTCTCGTTGGATGTTTGGTTTCTTATCTTTAATTCATGTCACTAACTTGTTCATCCTTAACATTTTGATATCAATATGTTATGGACCGATAAACTAATTTTCTACTCACTCGAAGTTGAATGACTGCCGATCGATGCCAACAGTGCATTGCATTAACTCTTTCAGCGCCGAATTGTTAAAAGTAGTCTGTTCCATGTTCAAATTCGGGCGTCTCCATTTCTCATGTAATAACAGTTTTATAACTAAAAGACAAACGATGCTGATTTCAGGTGAGACAGCTCATTACGAGCTGACTCACCTGAATCAGTATTGTTTGCAAAAACCTCAATATTGCCTTTGGCGCTGAAAGAGTTAACTGGACCTGACATTAGCAGATCCGCCAATCAATTTAATTAAGTGGCTTTGCTTCCTTTAGCTGAACGCTCTACAAGAATACACATGTGCAGATTAATCTTGGTCTAGTCTCCTTATGAGTACACTTCACGACGAAAATCGTGCAAAATTCTCCCTTTCCAAAAATGTTTTTCTTAAGTGTCTTAGAATGAAAAATTATTTCTGTCTTTTTTTTTCAAATATTTGTTTAATTTATTATTATTGTTCGTTGTTTTCAATTTAGACGATTTGAAAACGTCATATCAGGAAAAGGGTTAACCATTTCTTTTCCATAGGCAATTGAAGGCTTTTGCACACAATGCAGATTCAGGTGAGAAAACTCGAAAAGAGCTGCCTTTCCTAAAATCTTTGCCACCTAGACATTAACTTTTACTAAATTTGCTGCTGGATGAAAACTGGAATGGTCCATTTCTCCCCATGGAAGAGTAGACTTTGTTAAATTCAGCTATGCGCGAGTTAAGCATAAATGATTAAAGGAAATGTGTACTTGTCTAAGAATCTCATGCAATGCATGTTACTGCTAAAATTAATCAGTGTTTTGTTTGCCTGAGTCAACCCAGATCCCCTAACTTCGTTATTACGTTATTTACGTTATTTAAATGCTGTCTCTGAAAATATGTTGTATATTTAACCCTTTTCCTCATATAGACGCTTTCTGACGCCTCTGCTGCAGACGGCTTTTTGAAGACAAAGTGACAAAAGAAGAAATTGCACAAAACGTGCAATTTCTCCTTTTGCCACAATGTTTTCCACTTTTTGTCATAGGTTATCCATTCAATTATGGAGATTTTCTATGTTTTGACGAAAAACGTTCACAGTCGTCTGCTGCAGAATTTTTCGTATGAGGGAAAGGGTTAACAAACAACACATGGTCGCTTCTGCAGCAGACAACATTTGAAAAAAAAAATTGTTAACAAATAGGTTGAAGCTACTCATGTTTTTATGTTATTTTTCTGCAAAATGTTAATCATTTTGTAATTAATTGGATTGTTGAATGTATTTTCAAGCCGCGTCTTGCGACTAGATGACGAACCGGAAAGATCCACATAGTGAATTTTCCCCTGCATTTTAAGATTTTTTATTTCTGGGGTGAAAAAATGGCTGCCACTTTCAGTCCTTTTAGTCACTTAAGCATGGAGTACGTTTCTCTGAGATTGGGTCAAACCAATATCAGCCAAACATTCTCCAAATTCACATTTTATGTGTGTCCGAATTTTCGAACTCGGTGCTCCCGTTGAGCATGGAGAACGTTTTTAACCCTTTCCCTCATATAGACGCTTTCTGACGCCTCTGCAGCAGACGGCTTTTTGAAAACATTGTGACAAAAGAAGAAATTGCACAAAACGTGCAATTTCTCCTTTTGCAACAATGTTTTCCACTTTTTGTCATAGGTTATCCATTCAATTATAGAGATTTTCTATGTTTTGACAACATATGTTCAAAGTCGTCTGCTGCAGAATTGTCGTATGAGGGAAAGGGTTAATAGTGTTATGGGCTGGGTTATCAGATGTCGCGAGTTTCTGACTATAGGAACTCGTGTGACGGGGGTCTGTTTTAGAAAAGTCGAAATCATACTAACACTGTTAACCTTTTAACGCCTCCATTTTTCACGTAAGAAGAGTTTTGGGATATTTTGATAACTAAAATGCAAACAGTGCTGATTTCAGGTGTGACAGTTCGTTACAAGCTGACTCAACTTAATCTGCATTGTTTGCAAAAAAAACTCAATATCGTCATTGGTTCTAAAATAGTTAGAGTATTGGCTTCGATCCGATTCTGCACAATCGTGTGTACTAGTCCTCATCGTTATATCCCTATATAATATATATATCGATGTGTAACAATAAAACACTCCATTTTAAATGCGTAAGAAAGGCCGATGATGATTAGCCCGGTTGAAGAAATTCGGCAGGTAAAGGGTTAAAGCAGGGATGTGGTCATAAGTCAAGTTAAGTTAGAGCGTCCCAACACTCAGACAATATTTGCATAAACCAAAGATAAATATTGTTAATTTATCGTACAGTTCGTTCCTATTTTCTCCTAAATTCATATTTCCCTTCTTTAATCAAAGACAGACTGCATAAATACGACCATCCGAAAATGGGGTCTAGAGTGCAGCAGACGACTTTGATAACATCTTACCCTACATTTTCAAACATCTCTTTAACCCTTTCCCTCGTACGACAATTCTGCAGCAGACGACTTTGAACATATTTTGTCAAAAAATAGAAAATCTCTATAATTGAATGGATAACCTATGACTAAAAGTAGAAAACATTGTGGCAAAAGAAGAAATTGCTCGTTTTGAGCAATTTCTTCTTTTGTCACTATGTTTTCAAAAGCCGTCTGCTGCAGAGGCGTCAGAAAGCGTCTATATGAAGAAAAGGGTTCAACAAGAGTATATGCATTGATATAATAATTGAGTTGAGATCATTGTGATAAAAGGAGGGATCACTCATCATGACCAATTTCTTCCTTTGCTTCATAACTGTCAAAAGTCGTCTGGTGCAGATTCCTCAAAATGCACCGACACGTCGGATTTTGTTGTTGTTGTTGTTGTTGTTGTAGTTGTTTTTTTCATCGTAAACTTCTTCAAGCACACTGTTCTCTTCCAAATGGAATACATTATTATATCCTTTCACTCATGCAGTGAAGTTTGACGCATTTGCAGCTGACGACTTTGGAAATACACTGTGACAATACTTTGAGAAATAATTGTCTCTAGAATTCATCAAATCTCCTCAATGAATAAATACTATAACTGTTTGCCATAACATCTATACATGTGTTGTATCTAGCAACGGTAATACGAGAGAGAGATCGAAATGTTGCACATGCATCAGAGCTTATATGACTGCATTGTGTAAAGAGTCAAGCTATCTTAGTTTACTGCGGCGCGATAAGACTGAGACATTAACTGTATAAGAAACAGAACGTTTTTGTTGGTGTTTTCCCGTGTTTACTTATTACCATTAATCATATTTGACTGCATCAACCCCATCTGTCTGAGGGTCGGGCTTATCGCAATTCATCTCACTTCGCTACGGTCAAACGCAAATGGTCAATGGTCAGCTTTATTTGATAATACATGTAGTAGTAGTAGTAGTAGTAGTAGTAGTAGTAGTAGTAGTAGTAGTAGTAGTAGTAGTATAGTAGTAGGTAGTAGTGCTAATAGTATAAGTATTAGTTAGCAGTAGTAGTAGTTGTAGTAGGAGTAGTAATAGTGGTAGAAGTAGTAGTAGAAGTAGTAGTTGAAGACGTAGTATAGTAGAAGTAGTAGTAGAAGTTGTAGTAGTAGTATAAGTAGTAGTAGTAGAAGTAGTAGTAGAAGTAGTAGCAGTAGTAGTAGTTGTAGTAGGAGTAGTAATAGTGGTAGAAGTAGTAGTAGAAGTAGTAGTTGAAGACAGTAGTAGTAAGTAGAAGTAGTAGTAGAAGTAGTAGTAGTAGTAGTAGTAGAGTAGCAATAGTGGTAGTATTAGTGGAAGTAGAAGGAAAGTAGTTGTAGTAGTGTAGTAGTAGTAGTAGCAGTAGTAGCAGCAGTAGTAGTAGTAGTTTTGTAGTAGTATATGTAGAAGTAGTAGTAGTTGTAGTAGTAGTTGAAGAAGTAGTAGTAGTAGTAGTAGTAGTAGTAGTAGTAGTAGTGAGTTAGTAGTAGTAGTAGTAGTAGTAGTTAGTAGTAGTAGTAGTTAGTAGTAGTAGTAGTAGTAGTAGTAGAAGTAGTAGTAGTAGTAGTAGTAGTAGTAGTAGTAGTAGTAGTAGTAGTAGTAGTAGAAGGAGTAGTAATAGTAGTAATAATATAATAGTAGTAGTAGTAGTAGTAGTATGTCTCAACATTTTACAGACATATCTCTATTCTAATTCAGAGAGATATTTGTTCAAGAGCAATCGCTCGAATCCCAACAGTGATCATATATTTGAATGCAAACGTCTCAAGTTTAAAAGAGATATTTCTCCCCTCTAGTAGAGAACTTTTTATTGGCAAAAAAGGAGCGGAACGGTTTGACAGGGTAAGAGTTATGCGGAAGGACTGAAATATGTATCGACCTTCAGCGGCCTAATGACTGGTAATTTATCATCAGTAAGATATCATCGGTAATCTCCATCATCACGATCTTTAATGTGTGCAGGAAGGAGTTTATAACATGCATGTTCATTGGGCATGAGGTTTATCTTTATCTTAATGAATGATCAAAATGATGATAGTCGCGCGATGAGATAGGTTTTAATACTTATGGGTAAAGATGATGATGAAGAATGATCATGATGCTGCTGATGCTGCTGATACTGCTGCTGATGATGAAGATTATGAGGCAAAATGGTTTGCGGATCTGAAATTATCTAAAGCATTAGTATGATGCTGCTGCTTGTTGATGATGATGATGATGATGATGATGATGATGATGATGATGGTGATGTCATGCTGCTGCTGCTACTGCTGCTGAGCCGATGATGATGATGTTGATGATTATGCTGCTGCTGATGCCTCTGATGCTGATGGTATTGAGGAAATATGATATTGCGGATGAAAATATCTAAAGCATGAATTCAACAGAAAGATTACTTATCTTTTTATCACATTTGGACATAATCTGCAACGACTTTTGAAAACAAAAAGCAGGTGGATATGCTCATATTGACCTACTATTTTTCTCCTTTTAGCATAGTGTTTTGAACTCAATTCAAAATACATGCACACTACATCTGAGCCGTCCCATGACAAAACCAACAGTATGGCCTCTGCGTAATGTATCGACCCAGGATCAAGCCTGCGCAAGTCCGCGCAGACTGATCCGGGCCGACACATTCCGTCTCAGGGGTATAGAGGTATTGAGTAATGATTCCTGAAACAAAAAAGTCCACAGGAGGCGAAAAGTGTTTATCCGGGTAAGCCTGCGCAGCGTGCTAAGGGCTGATCCGGTGGATACTTTACGCAGAGTCCACAATGTTGGTTTTCTCAAGGGACGGCTCATCTATCATATATAGACAGTTTCCATCTTTTGCCTTGTGTATCAACGTTGCCTTCTACAAGTGTGTTGCATGCTGGAAAGGTGTTACGTTTTGAGAATATCGAGGATCAGGGTTATACCATAAAGCAAGTAAGACATTAAACATGTAACATGTACTCGGCATGATTTTAAATTTCAAAGACATGCTCTGAAAACCTGGAGTCCCGGAATCAAGGAACCTTGCTTTTATCTGATCATCTATTAGTTACTTCGACCCTTTGACTCGAATAGACTTCTATGGTTGATCTAGACGTTTTTAAAAAAAACCTTTGACTACAGGAACCGTGTTCGTAAAGCCTGTGCCTTCAATTAAGAGCCAAGCCCGTCGGTGTAAACTCATCATTAATACCTTTGATTATGTGGTATTTCAAGAATTAACTTTCAACTCTTCCAACTGCAAAGCTAAACAAACAAACAACCCATTTTAGACATTAGCACTTGAACTGTTTACTTATTCACAAGAAAATAATTGAGACATGTAATTGTTGATCAAGATGCTCGTCTCAATACCAAACACGAACTGATGTTCAACGTTATTAAAGGAAATGTTTGATGCAAAGGTGTTATATTTGAGATTGTTGTTATCGTGTAATAACAAAACGATCAAAAGCAATGCATTTCGATGATCAGACACAGGCAATGCATAGAAGCAATCCGAAAACATTTGCTTTGTATTTCCATGATAATTGATAAATTGCTTTCGTTATTTAAACATTAACCGCGTCTGAAGAGAAATCGCTCGATAGGCATTTATTCCGGGTTTATCAATTTCGGGTTCTGTTGTGCCCAGTAGAAAGGCTAAGTTATATAACATCTCAAGAACGGGATCACACAGATTGATATGGGAATGCAACCCTACTTTTTTTCCCCGAGGTTACATATGGGTCAATGCAGTATGAAGACGGACAATGAAGGACATGAAGACCCCCCCCCCCCCCACCACCAATCGCTAGACGGGGTTCAAGTATAAGCGAGCTGTTTGACTATGAAGAGATTTTTCGTTTGCACAGTGTCTGCTGCGTGTTCTCATATTTAATTTTAATGAGTCGTTCGCCTGTGTCAAATATCTAGAAATGTATCCAGCTAGTTAGGTTTAATCCTTTTGCTCATATAACGAAACTCAGCAGTCGACTTTGTCGTTTCTAGGAAAGTTATGGTTAAGTTGCTAATAAATGAAAGGAGAACTATTGAAATATAATTGAAACAATCGTAGCCAAAAATTGAAATTGTTCATTGTGTACACAACTATTCTTTGCATTAATGTTGTTAAACGTCGTCTGCCTGCAGATGCATCAGAAATTAGCCAGCGTGTGGTTATCGACCATACACCTGTATGGGATCTTACAACAGAGTTACTAGCGACCATACACCTGTATGGAATCTTACAAACAGGGTTAGCGACCATACACCTGTATGGAATCTTACAACAGGGTTAGCGAACCATACACCTGTATGGAATCTTACAACAAGGTTTAGGCGAGTATGGGATCTTACAACAGGGTTAGCGACCATACACCTGTATGGAATCTTACAACAGGGTTAGCGACCATACACCTGTAATGGAATCTTACAACAGGGTTAGCGACCATACACCTGTATGGAATCTTACAACAGGTTTAGCGAGTATGTAATCTTACAACAGAGTTAGCGACCTTACACCTGTATGGAATCTTACAACATGGTTAGCGACCATACACCTGTATGGAATCTTACAACCATACTCCTGTATGGGATCTTACAGCAGGGTTAGCGACCATACACCTGTATGGAATCTTACAACAGGGTTAGCGACCATACACCTGTATGGGATCTTACAACAGGGTTAGCGACCATACTCCTGTATGGGATCTAACAACAGAGTGAGCGACCATACACCTGTATGGAATCTTACAACAGGGTTAGCGACCATGCTCATGTATGGGATCTTACAACAGGGTTAGCGACCATACACATGTATGGGATCTTACAACAGGGTTAGCGACCATACACCTGTATGGGATATTACAACAGGGTTAGCGACCATACACCTGTATCGAATCTTACAACAGGGTTAGCGACCATACTCCTGTATGGGATCTTACAACAGGGTTAGCGACCATACTCCTGTATGGGATCTTACAACAGGGTTAGCGACCATACTCCTGTATGAGATCTTACAACAGGGTTATCGACCATACTCCTGTATGGGATTTTACAACAGGGTTAGCGACCATACACCTGTATGGAATCTTACAACAGGGTTATCGACCATACACCTGTATGGGATCTTACAACAGGGTTAGCGACCATACTCCTGTATGGGATCTTACAACAGGGATAGCGACCATACTCCTGTATGAGATCTTACAACAGGGTTAGTGACTATACACCTGTATGAAATCTTACAACAGGGTTAGCGACCATACACCTGTATGGGATCTTACAACAGGGTTAGCGACCATACACCTGTATGGGATCTTACAACAGGGTTAGCGACCATACACCTGTATGGAATCTTACAACAGGGTTAGCGACCATACTCCTGTATGGGATCTTACAACAGGGTTAACGACCATACTCCTGTATGGGATCTTACAACAGGGTTAGCGACCATACACCTGTATGGGATCTTACAACAGGGTTAGCGACCATACACCTGTATGGAATCTTATAACAGGGTTAGCGACCATACACCTGTATGGGATCTTACAACATGGTTAGCGACCATACTCCTGTATGAGATCTTACAACAGGGTTATCGACCATACTCCTGTATGGGATTTTACAACAGGGTTAGCGACCATACTCCTGTATGGGATCTTACAACAGGGTTAGCGACCATACTCCTGTATGGGATCTTACAACAGGGTTAGCGACCATACTCCTGTATGAGATCTTACAACAGGGTTATCGATCATACTCCTGTATGGGATTTTACAACAGGGTTAGCGACCATACACCTGTATGGAATCTTACAACAGGGTTATCGACCATACACCTGTATGGGATTTTACAACAGGGTTAGCGACCATACACCTGTATGGAATCTTACAACAGGGTTATCGACCATACACCTGTATGGAATCTTACAACAGGGTTAGCGACCATACTCCTGTATGGGATCTTACAACAGGGTTAGCGACCATACTCCTGTATGGGATTTTACAACATCCTGGTAATCCTAGTTTTAACTCTTTTATTGCCGAATTTCACAAAGGCGACTCTTCCATGTTGAGAATTGAACCACTCCAATTTTGTCCAACAGGAAATTTGGTAAAATTTAATGTCTTGGAGACAAACAATGCACATTTTAGGAGTGACTTGAATCTGCATTGCTTGTAATAGCACTGAAATGCCTTTGGTAGCGAAAGAGGTAAAACTCTTCCACTTGCAGACCCATTTTGACGCATATTCAGAACGCTGTGGCCAAAGGAGTACTTGCTCATAAAGAGCAAGTTCTCCTTGGATTACCATGTTATCAACTCTTTGAATAATTGCACTTTCATATATGACCATTTTCCATGGTGTTGGCTCTGTGTTTTCAAAGTTGTCTGCTGCACTGTTGTTGTATTTGGAAAAAGGGGGATTGATAAAGGCGTCCTTTTGATACTCTCTATCAAGTTTTGCCAAGCACATATTTTTCGTCGAATCAAAGGACGCCATCTTGTGTGTAGCCAATACGTTAAATGTAGTTATCTGTCGTCTGCATCGTACATTTATTAATTTGTTTTAGAGATAAACATGCCAAGAACTATTTAGTAAAAAAAAGAAAATTGGAAAATCCAACCTCAAAAACTCAAAATCATGTCTAAAGCGAAGCGATTCTTCAAACGAAACGCCCGGTGACTGCAGGTCTGAAAGCTTCTGATTTAATAACTCTATGATCCAAATTGTTTTTGTATGTGGGAATCTTTTTAAACTAGGAAAACACGCTCTTTAATTTGATTTGCTGGTACACTTATATCCCATTAGGGCTGCATAACATGGTACCCTGTTTATTGAAAGTATGTACAGCCTTGTACAGAAATGCGTAATTATTGATTGGTTTAGTATTTCCCATATACAACAATTATGCAGCAGAATCTTTAAAAACATATGGGCACAAACATAGAAAAGCTCTATAAATGGGATTATAACTATTGAATAGAGTTGAAAACATTGTGGCAAAGGGAGATATTGCTCATCCTTGGCAATTTTCCTTTTGCCACAATGTTTTCAAAAGTGGCTTAATGCAGATGCGCCAGAAAGCGTCTGTATGTGATGCAAAGGATTCTGCATACGACTTCTTGTCTTCTCTTAAATAGATTACGTTTTGAAAACATTGTAAGAAAGGCCGTTTTTCAATGGTATTTCATCACGCTGCCTGGTCAGTTCCTCTCACGTGTTTTTCCTGTGTGTGTTTCATACAAGAGTCATGCTAGGCAACTGGCTACCTTCCAGATAAATGTCTGGCTCATTGGTGGAAGACAAAGGACGCCTATCACAATGACTTTGTTAGAAAAGTAGAAAATCTTCATCAATAACCGTTTCTCTTTTATCCAATTATTTTCATTTCTGTTATAACCGACTTCCTTTATATTTAAATGCTATGTGTTTTAGACTCTTACTACTGTTTCTGCGTACAGACACGGGGGAGTCTGTGTGCATCCAAACAATTTCATCAGAGTCCGCACACATATAGTATGCATACATAAATAGATTTTTGAACAAGGTAGAATACCTCGTGTCAGTTTGGTGATGCTTTACTGGTACACCTCCCTTTATAATATGAGCCGTTCCACGAGAAAACCAACTCTGCGTAATGTATCGACCCGGATCAGCCTGAGCACAACGCGCAGGCTAACCTAGACGGACACTTTTCGCCTCCTGTGCATTTTCTGTTTCAGGAATCATTACTCTATAATCTTTACCCCTGAGACAGAATGTATCGGCCCGGATTAGCTGCGCAGGCTGATCTGGGTCGATACATTACTCAGACTCCATAATGTTGGTTTTCCCATTGAACGGCTCATAGTCTGATGTCTGTTTGAGCGGCGCTCTGCTGTCCGCCAATTAGTCACAACAGTTTTAATTAAGTTCCGTGTAGCATTATCCATTAGAATCCATTAAAGTTGGTTTTCCTTGAGCTACTCCCATTTGGAAAGAACTATTTGCTTTATTATTTTAGTGAAATGTTGTTGGACAACTCGTCCATCTCAGAAGATCTGATTGATTGATTTGGGTTTAACGCCGTTTTTATCAATTTCTTAGTTATATCACGGCGGCTAGTTCACCTACTCATGCATTTCCTGGTTTTCTCACACCCGTACTACAAACAACAATCTTCCCAAGCAACTGACTGCTTTTCCACATAGACTTAGCTCATTGGTGGAACTGAAGATCTGAACAAATGGCAATAAAGAACTACATACTATATATAAACAATAATATACTTTTACATGTTCCCACATAAAATAAATATGCTTCAGACGCCTTTGAATACATATAGGCAAAGCTGTGAAACAAAGTATATTAAATTATGAATAAATAATGAATTAATCTGAAAACACTGTGACATAATGAGAAATTGCTCCTCTCTAGCGTTTTCTCCTTAGTTGTGGTCTTCAAATGTCGTCTGCTAGTTATGCGTCAAATTGCGTATGCAAATAGGAAAGGGTCAATTATTGGAACATGTATTTGGGTAAACGTGGCAACGAAAAGACAAACATAATATGATAAGAAATATGAGCCGTCCCACGAGAAAACCAACATGGTGGACACTCCGTAAAGTATCGACCTGGATCAGTCTAAGCATGCCGTTAAGACGAACCCCGGCATACACATTTCGCCTTCCGTTGATTTTCTGTTTCAGGAATCATTACTCTATACCCCTATGCCCCTGAGACGGAATGCGTCGACCCGGATAAGCCTGCGCGAACTGCACCGGCTGATCTTGATCGATAAATTACGCAGAGTCCACAATGTTGTTTTTCTCACGGAACGGCTCATATTCATGCACAAACTCGTTTACAGATTTTGATCTATTCTGAAGTAGTTGAAATATGTTTTTAATACACATGAAAGGACGACCAAAGCGGTCAGTCCGTAGCAGATAGCCATCGTTGTCCATTTATCATACGTTCGTCTGATACGGGCTTTTTTCTTCGTCTGCTCATTATGACCTATTGACTTTAATGTCGTCTGCAAATTGCTGCTGCGATTGTGGCTACTTTTACGTCCGCCTAGAAAAGACATTAATGGCTATTTAAAACGCATTTCCTCGCCCTTTTGACATACCTTTTTCCTCCCTCGGCATTACTTCCTTTTTTTTTTTTTCGTTTTTTCTCCTCCTTTTTTTATCTGTTTGTCCTTCGTCTTTAGTGTGACTACTTTTAAAGTTTCTGAGGACAAATAAAAGTGTAACATCTTACATAGATGAATAATGATTTCGTAACAAACGGGGAAACCTAGAAAAGACATTAATGGCTATTTAAAACGCATTTCCTCGCCCTTTGACATACCTTTTTTCCTTCCTCGGCATCACTTTTTTTTTTTTTTTTTCGTTTTTCTCCTCCTCTTTTATCTGTTTGTCCATAGTCTTTAGTGTGACTACTTTTAAAGTTTCTGAGGACAAATAAAAGTGTAACATCTTACATAGATGGTTAATGATGTTGTAACAAAGATGGAAACCTAATGGTTAACCCTTTCCCTCATACGACAATTCTGCAGCAGACGACTTTGAACGTATTTTGTCAAAACATAGAAAATCTCCATAGTTGAATGGATAACCTATGACAAAAAGTGGAAAACATTGTGGCAGAAGGAGAAATTGCACGTTTTGTGCAATTTCTTCTTTTGTCACTATGTTTTTAAAAAGCTGTCTGCTGCAGAGGCGTCAGAAAGCGTCTATATGAGGGATAGGGTTAAAGAGATTAAAACCCGTCTACAAAATGTTATATTTATATTTACAAAAGTGTGTTTGTCGTTCCCCTTGAACATTTTTTCGTAAAATAATCATATTTATTTTATATGTTTATAAAAATGTTCATCGAAATGGACCTTATTTAATTTGCTAATCTTTGGATACACACTGTCTCTTACTGGCGACATGCGTCATTCGTCTGTCACCAATAGGCTAAGTCTATGTGGAAAAGCAGCCCGCTGCTTGGGAAGATTGTTGTATGGAGAACTGGTGTGAGAAAACCAGGAAACACATGAGTAGGTGAACTGGCCGCCGTGATATGACAGAGAAATTGTTAAAAACGGCGTTAAACCCCAATCAATCAATCAAAAGTCTCTTATTGGCCGATAAACTGTCAAAATACATTTACAATAACCGTACATGACGGACAATTTGAATTTGAACCCAACGGATAAAACCCTTTAACCCTTCCCCTCATATAGACGCTTTCTGACGCCTCTGCAGCAGACGGCTTTTTGAAAACATAGTGACAAAAGAAGAAATTGCACGAAAACGTGCAATTTCTCCTTTTGCCACAATGTTTTCCACTTTTTGTCATAGGTTATCCATTCAATTATGGAGATTTTCTATGTTTTGACAAAATACGTTCAAAGTCGTCTGCTGCAGAATTGTCGTATGAGGGAAAGGGTTAACACATACAGACGCATGTTTGATGCGTTTGCAGCAGATGACTTTTGAAAACACTGTCACAAAAGGAGAACTTGCTTTTAATGAGCCATTTCTCCATTTGCTACAACGGTTTTCAACAATATTCAATAGTCATTATCTCATTTATAGAGAGTTGCAATATGTATGTCTAGATGTTTCTTCAGCCGTCTGCTACAACTATTGTGTACGTTGGAATGGATTGACGTACAAACCGTGTCGTTTGACGTCAAAGCGGGGATGTAACATGTAACAAGACCGATTGTCGACTGACGCGGCGCAATTAAGGTTTCTACATGCATATTTAATGAGATGCATACATGCATATGGAATTTATGTGGGATGTTTATTGTAGATGTATAGAAGTGAGCCGACTCCGGTATAAATGGACCCCTGTCGGTACGGTAGGTACATGTATGTGACAGTTACACAGCCGGGACAGCAATACTCTTGTTATAGTCCGTCGTAACCCTTTCCCACATATAGGAAGTATGCAGCACATGACTGCATCTTTTTTAAAAGTTAAAGACTGGAATATGAAAGTAAAGTTACTGAATAGAGTTGAACACATTGTGTAAAAAGGAGAAATTGCTCGTTATTATATGCTTTGGGTGCATCAAAGTGCTGCAAGTTAGAAAGGGTAAAGTTACATATGGATATATCCTACATGAAAGCGGACAGTGAAGACTCGGGTAAAGCTATGCATATGCACAGGACTGCAGGAGTCTTCACTGTATGCAAATCTAACAAGAACCAGAATCGCAAGCCGCGGCTTAAATAAAAAACGTTTTCCCATTTACATGACGAAATTTTAATAGCAATAAATATACATATTTGTTGTTCATATGAATATATGCTGCTCTTGCAAGTAAGTTGATTGTTAATGTACGGAAAAGGAAGTCTTTGAAAACAAATTAATATACAGACTGCATGCATCGAAATGGCACACATCCCCTCTGGCGAAACCTCTATAGTTTAGATATCAATCATAATGAGTAATGAGTAATTAATTAAAGTTGACATGTAAGATGATAATGAACCCCGTATCACGTCATCACATAACATTGAATTCCTTAACCCTTACCCACGTGTAAACGCATTTTGATGGACCTATAGTAAGCGACTTTTAAAATCATCAGGGGATGGAAGGTGAATAAACATACAATTTCTTAGGTTTTACAATTAAACTTTCATATTGACTACCAAAATGAGATTCGCTTAACCTTACTGACTCCTCCATGTTTCAGTGGAAACTGTGATGGTACATTAAACTCTAGATTATAGATATTACAGTCAACGTTTTAAAACTGTTCAAAAGTTTTCTTCAAATATTAGAATCATAATTCTTGGATAAAATTGGTGTAATAATTTCATTTCTCAGTACAATAAACAGCTAAATATTGATCGTTTATGCTTCTTTTATACTGGGTAGACATACCCAGTAAGTCAAATTTTGAAAATTGTCATGACTTTCAATTAACTGTTTTTCTACATCTCCTGCCAAAATAGTTTTGAACTATTTATTTCTTTGTTGTCACTACTAGCAATATTTGCAGAAGTTCAACATTTCAATTCTTCTTGGAGTTCAGCATCGTTACTGATGTACAGACTGAACGAAGTATTTACAATACGCATGCACGCGTATGTGTGCCCCCATCTCAATTTGTGTTTATCTCGGGATATAGGTAACATAAAACTGGAGGGGGCAAGGAAAGATTGACAGCTATATGTAGGGAAGTGAATTTATATCAAAGGTGTGTTTAACCTTTTCCCACATACCGCAATTATGCACTTTGAAAATATCCAGGCAAAATGTGAAATGTTTCTATATAAGAAATGTTGATAATTGAAATGAGTTGACAATAGTGTGGCAACTGATGAAATTGCTCAGTATGAGCAAGTTCTTCTTTTGCCATAATGTTTTCAAAAGTTATCTGCTGCAGAGGAGTGAGAAAGCGTTTGTATGAGGGAAATGGTTAAGTATAAAGGTATATTATATTTGAAGGGGAATGTTGTCAGCTATACGTTTGATGGGAAGAGTTTGATCAGAATATACCCTGTTAGCATCCTGTCTTTTGGAGCATCCTGGAAGCCGCAAGTTTAAAATGGAAAACGCAATGTTGCCTAATCATTTGCTAATGTCGATTTTAGAAGTGGCTTATTTCACGACTCTATTTCGATTGCTGTGTGGCTTAGACCCATGAGTCAATCGTGCGGAAAGCCTCTGTACAGACTGATCTCTAATTACAGTAGTACGCCTTTTGACGCAATTCATTTTTGGATCTTTTGTCATTTTCGATGTTCTTCAACCGCCCTTCCTCATTAAACCAGTGCTATTATCAAGACGTTTCGGACAAATTTCTTGTGATAAAAATAGTTCTAAATTTACATGTTGATGTAAGCGTTAAAGCTTTCATTGTGTTGCGCAATCACTCACTGCCACCCATATCTTTACGACATAAAATAAGCGTTAAAACTAATGCTATACAATATACATTTGCACGTGGAGAATGATTGTCAAACATTACTATACACCGTCTGTCAGTTCTCTTGACTAATTGGCAAACCGAGCCAGATCAAATTGTGTGGAAGCGAAGGAGGATCTTGATCTACACTGGTAGCAACTGCTTCAAGTATGGTTTAGTTTCAAGGAACCCGGCTCGCATATTTATCGTAGAAGTCTTGTTATCTATTGAAACCGCTTAAAATTTAATTGAAAAATGAAGTAGGCATTATTTATTACTGTTCTTTAATCGTTTACAGTATTTATTTCCTTGATGAAGATTTCCGAGATAATAAACGTAAATCCACAAGTTCTTCTTTATATCATTGTGTCTCTCTAGTTGTTCAGGATGAAAGTTTATTTTATTTTATGTACTTCTTTTCTAATAACAATTAAACAACATGGGGTAATTGCATTGATAATTGTTTGTTCCTGTAAATAATCCTGGCTTTATTGTTCTCGTAAATTAACGGTAACTTCCCATAAATTATAAAACAATCTCATGAATAAAAATCTATATACAGTTGTAAACAAAAGGAGTGATGCATGTGTAAACGGAAGCATCGGTTTCCGGATCATTGTCCTTAAATAGGACATGCAGACATTTAAATGCAATTTAAAAAGCAGAAGAATCATAAAATATTATTACGATTATGCAACTATCCAACGCATTGAGAAATTAACATACTATGGACGTATCATGGTAACATAACTTGTTTCCAGAAAACCAATCTAATGGATTAAACACATACATGTATGAGCCTCGCCTAGCGAGTTAGAACCTTAATGCATCTGATTACAGAGAGGACTCGGGAGAGCCCGTGCATTCTCACCAAAAGCCTTTGTTGTCTATCTACATGTAATAATAGTCCTTGATGCAACTTTTGACAAAAAATACTAGGACTGTAGCTTCAATTAGTTATACGCCAATTTACATTTATATTACCCAGTTACGGATAGTTACTAAGACATCAAGACCACCCCGAACCTTCACTTTCCGCCTACATATCTCATTTGAAGAACATTTATTATTGCAGTTTCGTTACTTTGACTTCCATATCCTCCTATATAATCGTTCAACTTCCTCAGAAAAAATGACATTCGGAACTTTGCAACCAACGTATAACCAGAGAAATGTCTGTTGGTGATGGCCCCCTAGTTTTACAAGCATCGTGCGTGTCCTTCGATAACGGATATGGCCATCAATCAACCTAAAAACATGCAATATAACTAAAATTGTGATAAATTTATAAGAAATACTTCCGAAGGTCGATTTTCGTAAGTCGTGGTTAAAATTATGTCAAGACAGGGATACAGCACTTCCTATTCAGGTGCGTAGCTCCCTTTAGGCACTGTAGGCACGTGCCTACACATTTTTTTTCAAAATGCCCCAAAATGCAGCTGCGCCGATAGACATCTGCGTAATGTATCGACTAGATCAGCATGCGCTGTCCGCGCAGACTGATCCGGCCGACACATTCCGTCTTAGGGGGATATATGTATAGAGTAGTGATTCCTGAAACAGAAAATCCACAGGAGGCGAAAAATGTATATCCGTGTAGGCCTGTGTGGCATGCTTAAGCTGATCCGGGTCGATACTTTACGCAGAGTCCATCCACAATGTTGACGAGACGGCCTACATATTGATTCTTACAAAGCGACGCCCCTGTCATTTCCCCGTGACTCGCCCCCTTTATTCATCAATCTGATTGAAAAAACAAAAAAAAAACTCTACCATTCGGAACAGACGAGGTAACTCTGCAGGAAAACGGTGTGTTAATCTCGTTTTACAACGGGATTTTACGAGACTTCAGTCGTAAATAATAAATACGGCCTTATAAACTTGCGCCTGATTACATCTTTATGCGAGTTTTGAAGAATTCAAGTCTTTGATTGCTCTGTAGATAAACAGGCGGAAATACAAGAACAAATCCTGATTGTGGCTCATGCTTATTGGAATATAACTTGTTTTCTTAAATGTTCGTGTCCTCACCAAACTTGGTGTCGTAATTATTCAGTGAAATTGTCGATAATAAAAGACCTACAGAAATATCCGTAACATAAGATTTGTTCTCGACATACATTTACTTCAGATACTGTAGATAAGTCAAGACTTTCAAAGCCGTGTATCGTGAACTCTCATTGAACACAGCATAATATAATCTCAACATGCGTAACATTTACCTTGGCTGTTTACAGTTCGTGTTAACCCTTTCCCACATACAACATACCTGCATCATACGACTTCTAAAACATCAAGACAGAAAAATGAAAAAAATAGTGAAAGTTAAAATTATTGTAAAAGAGGTTAAAACATTGTGGCAACTGAAGTAATGACATGAGCTTTTCAAAAGTCTGAATGCGTTTAGATGCATTTGCAAGTTGGATAGGGTTCATAATTATGTAGGTATCAGAGGACTAGATAAGATTCAGTGAACAGGTCTTTTCCCCATAATATTTCTCTTATTTTTCAAGAATCGTCTCAATGAGACGATTCTTTTGAGTACCAACAACATAGGGTTTGAATGTCAAAAAAGGATTTTAGAACATGAACAATGCCCCTTATCTAGAACTCTGAGGTGTGGGTGTGTTGCACTCTCAGTACTGTATTAAGCACGATGTTTTATATATAACTTAAACAGTAAACAGTAAATAGGACATGATTAATTTGATTTACATATACGACTACACAATACGTTATTCAAGTTAATTGACATACGATCCAAATATAGAACAATTCATATATGAGTCAAACCGTCAGGCGAAACCGAAATCTATAATAATAACAAGAGTTGCTGCAAGATGCAGCAATTCGATGTTAGCGCGGGAAGCAGCATGTTATGGCTTAAGAAATACTGTTTGATTCGAAAAACAGGAAACCCGCTTTAAAATATATGATATAAATATATGATAACAATAGTTTTTTTAGTTAATTACGTTAAACGAAAACAAAAATACATTTTCCAACGTGTTGACCTCGATCTCCCAAAATTATTGTAAATATTTGTCTGCGCATGCGCGTCCTTTTTTTCCCCTTTATATATTCTTAAAATCGCAAAATTTAGCACAATAACTTCGCATTTATGAAAATATTCCCATTTTCCTGTTATTAAAACCCCGGTGGTTCTCAGTGATGTTACATATACTCCGCTCTGGTATACTGCTTGTGTTCAGTTGTGTGACTTCGGGTCGAAGTCAAGAGAAAGAGAAAGAAATGTAACGGGAACGGGGTTTAGGTATAAATATCACTTCTACAGCCTTGCTGTGGAAGCCGGCTGTTATAGCGACGTTAGAAGTATACAGTGGTTGACCTTTTCTTAAAGTTAAGCAACGTTCATCACGGTTAGTGCCTGGATGGGTGACCCGCGATGGCTTAACGCCGGTACACGTTACACTATGGTTTAAATTTACATTTGAATCATAAAAAAACAACTTGCATATACATTGACTGGTTCACTTATCTTAATTTTCTATTGCAAACTCGAACGAGAACCAGCCTAGTGACGAACTGCTATGGAAACAAGCATACTGCGATGATGGTTCTCTCTTGTCTCTACTCTCCCGACACCGCACGAATAATGAAACAAGCTATCGAGTTGACGCGAGAACAGCGTCAAATTCACTTGAATATTTCTTCTCCTCGTGTAAAAGTACGGGAAACGGAAGTTGTAATGGCTATGTGAAGTGCTCTCTGGTTGGTCGATATTTGGACGTGTCCGGATTTTTAGCCAATCAGCGATCAGGTAATAGGAAACCATTTCTTTTCGTGTCGATATATTTAGTTTTGTCTGTGTTTTCCGCGGAAATGGTACCCCTTACGGCAACGCAAATATTAAGAAAACGAAGAGACGGATCAAACATCGGGACGATCATTCGATGTAGCAACTGATGGGCTACACAACGCACACCGAGTGGTTTCTAAATTCGAAAAACTGTGGGAGGAGATAGTTTTCGCCCGTTTCCATAGCAACGGTGGTTTCTATGGCGACCATACTACAAAAGGAACAACTAGAGCCTAGACCCTTCATCCCTATCAAGTTTGATCGAAATCCGTTGAATAGTTTTGGCGCTACGCTTGCCACAAACAAACAAAGAAACATTTTACAAACAAACATTTTACAAACAAACGGACAGAAACGAAGACCGACTTTAAGGGTCTCTAGAAGAGAGAACCAATATCCGAGAGCTGACGGTAAAATACGGCGCATGCGCGATCAAGACGATTAACAAGGGGTAGTTCTAAACACAACCAATATATGCACTGGTACTGATAATAATGATGATGATGATAATAATAATGATAATATCTTTATTTAATGGAGGTTTTGAAATTAATATATAGCACTTACGACACTATAACAAACATAATGCTGTTATCCAAAGGCTTCAATTACGTTTGTACTAGATTGCAAGACAAATATCGTACATCTGATGAGACTTGACGGCGGCCGGGGCTGATCTGGTCTGCATTGATGGCTAAGTTCCTTAGGTCGGTGCTCGCCTGACGTAGCCTTATTAAATTCCTTCAAAGTAGTTGCAATATTTCTGCTCCGATTTCCATGACGTCAATGGGTTAATAATAGGAAAACGCCGTTTTGGGGATTACATAGATAGACATGGACATGCGTCATATTCATTTGGCGATATGTAAGAGCATCCTCGGGGAAATTTCTTTGCAATGTTTTACCCTTAGCCGCATACAGATGCTTTCATGCTCCTCTATGGCCGACCGCATTTGAAAGCATTGTGACCAGTGTGCACATGCTTATTTTGAGCATTTTCTCCACTAGCCATAATGTTTTCAACATTTTTCAATATCTTAACTTTTATCAATAGTGATGTTTCCATATATCTGTCCATATGTTTTAAAAAGTCGTCTGCTGCAGATTTTGCGTATGTACGGAAATGACTAAATCCTTAACGCTTCCCAATACATAACAAAATCTGCAGCAGACGACGCTGAAAAATCCAGGTAATTACGTTAATTACGCATACATTTAAGGTATATTGATGAACTAGAGTTAAAATCTTTTTTGGCAAAAGGAGTACTTGCTCGACTGTTAAAAAAGTCGTTTGCTATAGATTCGTCGAAAAATGTGTCTGCTTATGGGAAATGGTTAATACCGGGCGCCTGAAATAGACGAAATAGGGCAGCAGACGCATACGCAATGGTCAAAACTAGAGGTCTCAACGTCGTCAACCCGTTTTAAAATGTATTCTTTTTATTCCGACAAGTCTAACTAGGCTCTTTCTGTTAAAAGGTTAACCCTTCCCACAGACAACATATATACTGCAGACGACTTTGAACGAATCTTAGGCAAGATATGGAATAGCCCCATTCATGAAGATATGATTATCGAATAGAGTTGAAGACTAAGTGTCAAAATAAAACAATGAAACAATTGTCCTCATGAGCTAGCTCTCCTTTTGCCACAATGTGTCCAGATGTCGTCTTCTGCAGATGTGTCTGCATATGGGCAAGAGTTAAAGAGGTAACGATCGAGCAGGGAAAACAAATAATATGAATTGCCGAGTGTTCTTCTCGTAATTGCAGTCCGAGCAGACGAAATGTAATGTACATAAATGGAAAAAGTACATTAAGTGGGCGCCTTCTGTATTCTTTATGATCTCTGCACCCTTCCCGTTGAAAATACCGTTAATATTTAGGCTTTTGAATTATCATTTTCTCCCAATGTTATATACTATTAAAACATTACTGCCAGTTTGTTCATTTGAGTGGCGTTCTGTGAAAACAACCGTAAGGCAATAGCGGCCAGTATAGATCCAGACCAGCCATTTCTGCACTGTTCGTGTGTAGTCATAGAATAAACTTCTGTAAAGCAATGCCACTTTGGGGTACTTTAGCTTGGATTTACTGGCAGGTCTTATTCAATTAGTGTAATAATTATGCAAGAGTCAGGGGCGTAGCTCCCTTAAGGCACTGTAGGCACGTGCCTACACACTTTTTTCTAAAAATGCCCCCAAAATGCTGCTGCGGTGATACACATCTGCGTAATGTATCGACCAGATCAGCCTGCGCTGTCCGCGCAGACTGATCCGGCCGACACATTCCGTCTAAGGGGGGATATATAGAGTAGTGATTTCTGAAACAGAAAATCCACAGGAGGAGAAAAGTGTATATCCGGGTACGCCTGTGTGGCATGCTTAGGCTGATCGGGTCGATATTTTACGCATAGTCCACACTGTTGATTTTCTCACGAGACGGCCTACACATTGATTACTGCCAAGCTACGCCGCTGAGAGTTGGTTTTCTAGAACCCCACTCATTTCTTCATTTTTTGTATTCCTCTATTCCTGTATGTGACACAGGAGAGCTATTTTGGGGGTATGACGAATACAATAATAAGCGCATGTTGATTTTTTTTGTTTGTTTATTGTTTTAGGCCGTTTTCAAAAGTATTAATGTTATATCACGGCGATTTATAATGTTAATTCACTTATCATATAGTTCATGGTATTTACTTTATGTGAACAAGTTCGTACTTCTCCCTTTTTTCCCGAATGTGATGTTCGTATTCTTCGAGTAAAGGCTGAAGGCTATATCCTTTGTCTATCAGTACATAACAGTAACTTGTAAAATTGAAATTAATATATTTCAAATCAGTATCTATGAACAATTGCTATAAAAAAAAAAGAAGGTAACATTCTGACCATGACAGTCAACGGTCAGTCACAATCTATAATTTAGCTCAATGATTCTTGTTTCTTTTAGTGCACCTTTTCCCCACCACCAATCAATATAATATTATTGTGAACTTCCAATGTTTCTTACGTGCGCATGAGATACTTATCTCGTTACCACGACTTAGTATCTCGTGCGCACGAGATAAAAAACTATTCGTGTGTGTCCCTTTAGAGCTGCCGTAGTTTCTTGATCAACAGGCGACGTTAAATGAGATAAGGGTACGTTTTACGACCATGGTTTTAAAAACTTTGAGACAAGTCAACATGTCTAGTCGTTGATTGTTGTTTTATTAGATCTTGTTTATTTACTTCATTAGTTTTTAACGATATTACGATCGATTGTCTCGGTGTTTTATGTATCTTTTTAAACAATCTCAGAAGGTCGTCTCCAGTCTTTACTTTTAACTATTTTCAGCATACAGATTAAGTTTGGCGCAGCTGGTGGTTTTATATTGTGGCAATAGGATATAATGAACAATTGGTTCTTTCGCCTCAATTTCGATTCTACTAAATAGTGATATACTTTCTATAGTATGCATATATATATTCTAAGCCATCTGCTGCAGATATGGTGTATGTATTAAAGGATTAATTGAGTGCAATGAACATAATTGTACTTTCCGATAACTAGGTTACATCCCTTGATTGTCAAGGTAGGTTACACAATGTTCTGCTTCCGGGGTCTAAATTTTCACAAAATGGCGGACATAGATAAAGAAATCAGCGAAGCAAGCGTAAAGAATAATGAATTGACCTCACTTATGGTGAAAGATTTGTAGCGGTACATAGCCAACCGTAACTTTAATGTGTCAGGGTGGACATGTGAGCAATTGAAGAGTTTTTTCAAACGTAGATATCGTAAAGGGCATTACTAACATAATGTATAAATTGTTTTTATTTCCACCCCAATGGTTTACGTCATACGAAAACCGACGTTCGGGAATTTGCGACCAGTGAAGATCCAGAGATCAGCTTTGGTCTCCCCGATATTGATGATTCTGCAGCAGACCACCTTATGTTTAAACATTGTGTAAAACAATTAGAAGTGCTTGTTTCAAACGTTTCCTTTGTTTCCCACAATAGTAAAAACACTATACAAAAAATATTTACATGGTAATTATTTTCCTCAGACGTTTATAAAGCAGATCACTTCTTAAATATCTGGTATATTCAATTAGTCCATTACGACTCCTTACAAGGCTTAGATAATCAATGTCATTACTATATAGCCAACTTCTTGACTTAACACTTTTGTACATACAAACAAATCTGCAGGAGTCGATTTTGCAAAACATTTAGAAAAATATAGAAAATTAAATGCAAGAACGATTATTGAATCAAGTTGGAAACATTGTGACAATATGAGAAATTGCTCATTATGAACAGTTTCTCCTCAGTTTGTAACCATTTTCTCCCCAGGAAAGAACACGAATGACATAGAGATTCATCAATACGACAGTTTGCAACATCGAAGGCACTCGGTCGTTGACTGATCATTTTCAAGTATTCTGAAATGTCTTTAGTTACTGGAAAATAATTAAAGCGTACTAGAAAAGTACACCTCATATATAGAGAGCCAGCACTAAAATAAAGTTTATAACATTGAACGCACTCGATCGTTGAGGTATCATTTTCATTGCAATTAGTATTCTGAAATGACTTAAGTTACTGGAAAACAATCATAGCGTACTATGAAAGTACGCATAATATATAGAGAGCCAGCACTAAAAATAAGTATGTAACATTAAATACAATCGGTCGTTGACTGATAATTTTCATATCAAATTGTATACTGAAATGTATCTGATTACTGTAAAACAAGCAAAGCCTACTAAGAAAGTACACATTAGATATAGAAAGCCAGCACTAGGTTACATGAAAATATGTTTAGCCTACCACGAAAGTACGCATTAGATGTAGAGAATCAGCACTAGGTTACATGAAAACAAGTTTAGCGAACAAAGAAAGTACACATTAGATGTGGAGATCCAACACTAAAATAAAGTATGTAACAGTGGACGCCCTTGGTCGTTGACTGATCATTTTATTATTATGCTGAAACTAGTCTGATAACTGGAAAACTAGCATTTTGTACTTGGAAAGTACACAGTAGATATAGAAAGTCTACATCAAAAACTTAGTTTGTAACATTGAACGCACTCGGTCATTGACTGATCATTTCCACTGTAACAATTACTCTGTAATGACTCTCTAATTTCTGGAACAGTAGCATGGCGTACTAGGAAAGTACACAGACAATATAGAGAACCATCAATACAAAGGTGCGTGACATCGAGGGACTGATCAGTTTCATTGCAAAGATTGTAATACTGATTTAAAACCCTTAATCCGCTGAATTCAATTCAGCATTCCCGATGTTGGAAATTTATTTTCAAATTGATACACTCGTCGAATATTTAATATTGATACATGAAGAGCTGGAGTGGTTCTAGTTTCAACATGAACGAATCGACGTTGTAAAATAGGGCAGTGCGACCTACCACTCCCGTAACGTTCAGCATTACGGAGATAACATGTCCGACTGATTCGCTAGTAACAGGATATACATACCAGCCATGCTTGTAATCGACCTTGGAAACGCCGTGATATAACTGAAATACGGATGTATTTTAGGTAAAAAACACCATACAAACAAACCGTTGTTTTTTCCCTAAAATCTTATGATCATATTTCGTAGTATAATAGTACAGGATTTGTCCCGTTTTCATATACATTTTGTATTGCAGTATTTGGTGTGAAGTATAATAGAGATCATTAGTGAAATTATCTGTTTCCCCTCCAGAACTGTATTGAATTATTTATTTAATACGGAAAGTGGAACCAATGTTTTTCTCCATTAGGTGATAATGCTATTTGATATCACATTGCAGAGGCTTAGATAAAGTAAAATAAAAAAAAGTAAATGTCAAATGCTGCATGGCGAGCATAAATAAATCCATAATGTTGCATTTTCAATGTACAACTTTAGCTATGTAATTGAACCTTATATATTGGGCATATAAGTGTTCTAGGACAATTATTAAGGTAGAGCTCCCCTAATGTGTTCTGAATTTTCCGAACGAGGTTTGGATTTATTTACAATATAGAGTTTCCGTTAGAAGTCGTTAGAGATCGGTTTTGTTTGTAGACTCGGAATTAATTTCCTTTTTTATTTCGTAGACTTGTCGTTAATTTCCGGTTCAAATGACCGACAAGTCCACGAACAATTTATATTTCAAACGACTTCCGATACGTAAATAGCCAAAGTCGTTGGTTCGATCCCCGGCCGGGTCATACCAAAGACGTTAGAAATGGTAGTAATGGCTGCCCTCCTTGGCGCTCGTGGTGGCGGGATTAGAATAACGTAAGACTGGCTTTTGTAAGGATAAATGGACCAGTAGTACTTGTAACTTACCCCGGTAACTCAGTGATATAACTGAAACATTATTGAAAGAGGCGTAATACACAAATTAATCAATCAATTAACTGTATCAGGGAACGTTTTAAATATATATGGGTCTAGTTAAAATGCCAGAAATGGGGATAAATGAAAGATTAATATCTAAGAGTCTAGTTAAAATTCCAGAAATGGGGATAAATAAAAGACAACTATCTATTGGGTCTAGTTAAAATGCCAGAAATGGGGATAAATGAAAGATTAATATCTAAGAGTCTAGTTAAAATTCCAGAAATGGGGATAAATAAAAGACAAATATCTATTGGGTCTAGTTAAAATGCCAGAAATGGGGATAAATGAAAGATTAATATCTAAGAGTCTAGTTAAAATTCCAGAAATGGGAATAAATAAAAGACTACTATCTATTGGGTCTAGTTAAAATGCCAGAAATGGGGATAAATGAAAAATTAATATCTAAGAGTCTAGTTAAAATTCCAGAAATGGGGATAAATAAAAGACAAATATCGATTGGGTCTAGCTAAAATGCCAGAAAATGGGGATCAATGAAAGATTAATATCTAAGAGTCTAGTTAAAATTCCGGAAAATGGATCAACGAAAAACAACAATCTAAAGAGAAAACAGTTCCGATTGTTGTTAAGTGATTTATTTAAAGCTGTCTATACCCCACAGAAATCTCATCTATCACTGCTTTAACCCTTTCCCTCATACGACAATTCTGCAGCAGACGACTTTGAACGCATTTTGTCAAAACATAGAAAATCTCCATAATTGAATGGATAACCTATGACGAAAAGTGGAAAACATTGTGGCAAAAGGAGAAATTGCACGTTTTGTGCAATTTCTTCTTTTGTCGCTATGTTTTCAAAAAGCCGTCTGCTGCAGAGGCGTCAGAAAGCGTCTATATGAGGGAAAGGGTTAAGTCTGTTCATTAATTAATGCAGATTATATACGTCGCTCTTTATATTCTGAAAACGAAGATGCTATTAATTATTGAATTATTGACGGCTCGCCTCGTAATTACCGTGGAACAGTAAACCCTTACCCCTTTGAGGTCGCCATTTTAATCCCCCTTCCCCACACGCAACAAATCTGCAGCCAGGCGACTTTGAAAGTACTAGGCAAACATTATATGAATGAAAGTATATTTTTAATCGAGTGGAAAACCTTATTATTCAAGGATTAATTAATTTTAAAAAGCAATTGTCACTTTTGCCACAATGTTTTCAAATGCCGTCTATTGCAGATTCGTCTGCAAGTGATGTAGGGTAAATTTAACAATTTCCTTAATACAGACGCAAGTTCCCCTCTTGCCACAATATTTTCAACTTTATTCAATTAATTCTTCTCTCATTAAAAGAGAGTTTCGGGAGTTTTGAATAAATGTCTTCAAAATTGTCTGCTGCAGATTTGTTGTATGTGGGAAAGGGTTAAACATCATTTAGCATGCGACCAAGATGTAGCTACACCCGTTAAACGTTAATACCGCGGTTTTCTTACCGTGATGACTTTAAAAAAAGTTTGGGAATAATGTGGATCAAGGAACCATTTGTAAAAACTCACCGAGACAGTGACACAAATGTAACAAAGTAAAGAGTGGAAATTTCGCATCAATATTATATGATCCGAATGAAGTTTCTTTGACTAATTGACAAACTGTAATGAAAATAGTTTGATTGATTGTTTGGTGTTTTACGCTGCTTTCAACATTTCAAGTTTATAGTTGATCTCGCTGTTTCCTGGGTATGCCTGATCTTTAAAAAAAATATATGCATAATAACTTTCACCGCTTTTTCATCCTATTCAAAACGTGTGTCGTTTATCCCAGCAAGTGCATTTTCTTTTTTAAAATTGCGTTTTACGCCGTTTTAACAGTATTTCAGTTATATCCTGGCGGTTAAATTACCAGTATTACCAGTATCACCAGTATTACCTGTAGTACCTGTATTACTTATCCTGACACAGAAGCATCGGTCGTAATGTTATCCATTGTAAGCCTGAAGCTCCAAGACATGAAGCCTTCACTACCATTTTTGAAATGTATGAATCAATGCGGGCGCTCTAACCAATACACCGCGGAGAAACGAATCGCGATATGAGCCGTTCCGCGAGAAATCCAACATTGTGGACTCTGCGTAAAGTATCGACCCGGATCAGCATAAGCATGCTAAGCAGGCTAACCCGGAAAGACACTTTTTGCCTGTGGATTTTCTGTTTCAAGAAGCATTATTCTATACCTCTATATCCCTAAAACGGAATGTGTCGGCCCGGAATAGGCTGCGCGGACTGCGCGGACTGCGCAGGATGATCTGGCCTATACATTACCCAGAGACCATAGTTTTGTTTTTCTTTTGGAACGGCTCATGTGAGCAACTGAGCAGACAAATGTCATGACTGTAACTATCGTCGTTCGCCTTCCTACAAATACTTTGAGTGTGTTGGTGGAAGGCGAACGACGATAGTCACAGTTATGGTGGTGGTCAGTAGACCTGAAAACAGTCAATTAATTCAAATAATACAGAGACACTTGATATAACCGTTTATATGAAATCTACAAAATTCACGACATAATCTACGTTAGTTAGCCCGAAAAGAATGTTGAAATAATAATGGACTACTAAAGAAATAAACATTTTAGTTATTCCATTATAATTATAAATTAATATGAATGACTGATTAAATTAATCAGTTAAAACTGAAAAATGATGTGTGTAGTATCAGTATGAGAGAGTCACGAGGTGGAATGTCTGCCGGGATATAACTGAAAAACAGTTTAAATCAATCAATATCTCTTTATATATTAGTGAACGGGTATACAAACAACAACCATTTCACCTGAAGGGGAGGGTCGAAATGAAAATAGCGGGAATAAGAGGAAAAAATACGAAAAGGATAAAACAGAGGAGAAATTTTCATAGAGTAGACGCAAGGATGATTAACTCCTGGCAAGTAATTAATTATCTGTTTTTACACAAAGTTCTACTCGCTTCAGTCCCGGAATGCAAATAAAAGATAAGAACGTAATTCTTTGTGAGCTGTTAAAATTTACAAGGGTCCGTACCTTTATTAACCCTTTCCCTCACTCAACAAAATATATGTAGTAGATTGCTTGGTATTGTACGCCGCTTCAGCAATTGTCCAGTTGGTGGGTAAATGTCCAGTAGTACTGGTCGATTGATTCTGAAACCAACGAGTCAGTCATAATGCTAAACTCACACAATCCGGAACATCAAGGAGGGAAGCCATTATCACTGTTGTTACAATATTTGGTATGACCCCGCCGGGGATCGAACCCGCGACCTTATACACCCGACGCAGACACTCATCAACTACACCACCGATGCAGTTAATCTGAATCAGACGACATGGAAAGCTCTAGTATAAAATATATAAAATATATCGATATATAAATTTTAATCGCTGATACGGGTTGAAAACATTGTGGCAAAAAGAAGAAAAATCTTCTTTTATAAAACTTTTTGTCAAAAGTCGTCTGCTGCAAACGCGTTAAAGCTAAGTCCGCGTGCGGGAAAGGGTTATAACGTGGATGTGGGATGTTCCGTATCAATCAGTAGTCGTAATGAATCATGTCATTGTATATCGTGCTCCCGTTCTTAATATAAAGGTTAATCATTTTGATTTATCAAACGTAATCTAATAACGTTTCCCGACGTTTAACCAAATCTCCGGAAGCCGACTTTGGAAAGGTATATGCAAGACTACGGTATACCTCTTTAACCCTTTCCCTCGTATAGACGCTTTCTGACGCCTCTGCAGCAGACGGCTTTTTGAAAACATAGTGACAAAAGAAGAAATTGCACAAAACGTGCAATTTCTCCTTTTGCCACAATGTTTTCCACTTTTTGTCATATGTTATCCATTCAATTATGGAGATTGTCTATTTTTTGACAAAATACGTTCAAAGTCGTCTGCTGCAGAATTGTCGTATGAGCGAAAGGGTTAACACATACAGACGCATGTTTGATGCGTTTGCAGCAGATGACTTTTGAAAACATAGTGACAAAAGAAGAAATTGCACAAAACGTGCAATTTCTCCTTTTGCCACAATGTTTTCCACTTTTTGTCATATGTTATCCATTCAATGATGGAGATTTTCTATGTTTTGACAAAATACGTTCAAAGTCGTCTGCTGCAGAATTGCCGTATGAGGGAAAGGGTTAACCCAGTACTTCGACATGACTTTTCATATGTCGTCTGCATTACAATCATCAGATGAACAATTTCACCAATCTAGAAAACTGAAAGATTTATATTGATAAAGAGTTGAAAATGTTGCAATAAAATGTGAAATTGCTCGTTTTTAGCAATTTTACCTTTTATTGCAATGTTTTCAAATGTCGTCTGCAACAGCAGGAATCAAATGTCGTTTGTGTGAAGTAATGGGTGGTTAAATGAAAGGTTAATAATTACGATAATTGAACCATCGCATGAGAAATGTGCAAGTTTGCAATTCTGAACTGTGTAGGTTCAGAACATCTCGTCCACCTGCTCTGTTCTCATTAGAATCTACACACATTGACATAATCTTCTAACAACCTTGTGCAAGTAGTATGTGAACAATGTTGATCTTGATCAGACTATGCAAATGCACGGGCTGAACTGGAGCTCTACTATTCACAAATAGCCAACTTGTACATTTATCCATGCTCATGGTCAGAATATATTGATGAAAACATTGGTGGAAAAGTCATCTGCTCTAAAGATGCGTCAACGCGTCTTATAACCGAGTGTTTCCGAACCCCAGCTCGGCCAACACCAAGATAAGGTCGCATGAATGTACAACCTGAACTTTTTTCGCAAATATTGTTTAAACTCTTAGATTACAGCATACGTAATATCATGTTTAGCCCTTTCCAAACTGAAGAAGGTTTCAATTGACACAATTGCAGCAGACGACATTCGAAAACATTATCGCAAAAGAAGACATTGCTCATAATTAGCAATTTCTCCTTTTGTCAATTATTCTTTTACTGTATTCAATGACTAAACTTTGAATTATAGACAGTTTCTATAGTTTTGCCTTTATGTTAAGTCGTCTACTGCAGAGTTGTTGTATGAGGGAAAGGATTAAAGTCGCATAAAGTAGTATAGTGTTTACTATAAATGACTCTGATTAGACTGCCCTGATTCACAACCATATCCTAGTCTCCGCATAAAACATTTATCCATTTCCAACATAATAACGCTTTCTGACGCTTTCTGACGCCTCTGCAGCAGACGACTTTTGAAAATATTAAGCATTTTCTGCTTTTGTCACAATGTTTCCAACTCTATTAAATACTCATACTTTCATTAACCATTTCAGCGCCGAATTGTTTCAAGTAGACTATTCCATGTTCAAAAGCGGGCGTCTCTTTTTCTCATGTAATAACAGTTTGGACTTTTTTTTGATAATTTCAGGTGAGACAGCTCGTTACGAGTTGACTCGCCTGAATCAGTATTGTTTGCAAAAACCTCAATATTGCCTTTGGCGCTGAAAGAGTTAATAGAGATGTTTTAATATGTTTTATTTCTGGTTTTCAAAGTCGTCTGCTACAGTTTTGGTGTATATGGGAAAAGGAGAGTTAAATGGGATTTGTTTGTGTTTTACTGTGAATCGTCCTATTTATGGTGGAGCTGACATGGATTGTTCACATAATTCATCACAATCTCATAAATGTTTGCTGTCGTGGAATAAAAACGCTGTTAATGACATGATGTCGGACGTCTGTCGTAAACTCAGAATAGCTGTCTCGTTTTGA
The DNA here is from genome assembly GCA_031761405.1 of Serripes groenlandicus. Taxonomy (NCBI): domain Eukaryota; kingdom Metazoa; phylum Mollusca; class Bivalvia; order Cardiida; family Cardiidae; genus Serripes; species Serripes groenlandicus. The sequence goes on along the minus strand of JASEVX010000408.1, from coordinate 42,171 downwards.
TTTACGGGGAGTGAGGTGACCCCGAAGGTTGGACTTTGTTTGACCAGGTCATTTCGTTACATCTTGCATTGTTGACAGTCCAAATACAGGGCTATTCATTAATCATTAAGAATAAGAATGGTACATGCACTTTAATCTTGAACCTTAAAACATTTTTTTAATTTGAATTAAAGACATAATAGTGTTGTGAAAGATTCTTTTTATTTAAAATTTCGTAAACCCATGTTTTTAATTGAATAAGGTTGTAAACCGACTTTTAATTGAATAAGGTTGTAAACCGACTTTTAATTGAATATGGTTGTAAACCTTTCTCCTTTAATTGAAAAGGGGTTCATGTCTTCTTTTGTATCAATGTTTTCCAAAAGTCATCTGTGTCTGATTCGTCAATGCATTAAACAAGTATGCAATTTGATACTCATTGTCAATTATTTTTAAAATATGTAAAGGTCGGTTTTCGCGTGACGTTTCAAATATATAATCATTTCGATGCGTTTGCTGCAGACGACTTATGAAAACATTGTAGCGAAAGGAGAAATTGATCATAATGAGAAATTTCTCCTTTTGCAATTATGTTTTCAACTCTATTCAATAAATATACTTACATTTCAAGAGATTTTCCATTTATTTCCTAAAGTGACAACTTCTGATTTGTTGTACGTTGGAATGTTTTTCTTCGCGTGGTTATGCTGTTCTGTTGTAATGTTCAGTTGAAGATTTCTGAATATTCTAATAATTCCAGAATATGTCCCTAGTCAGCCGTCATAGATAATGCTATCTTACCAGGTCCCGTATTTAAATGTTAACAGTTTCTCTCTTCCACGCGTATCTCCCCGCAAAATATCAGTTATAAGCTTTTATTTTCAAAATTGCCAAAAAAATACTGATGGTGATATACTTTATTCATCAAAATGCTTAATCAGTTTCCATGTATTCGCACAGGCCCATTATTTCTCCGGATCTGGATCAGGATAAATGGTAATAAAATGTCAAACGATAAGCCAAATGATATATATATATTCCAGTATGCATATGTAATAAAACAGCAATCCAACTAAGAAGATATACGAGAAATATGACCAGTTAACCCTTTCTCATATACAACAAATATGCAGCGGAAAACATATTAGCAGCACACATATCTGTTAACATATCTATGTAAATGAAGGTTTTATTATTGAATTGAATTGAACATATTGTGGCATTATGAGCAAGTTCTCCTTTAGTCACAGTGTTTTCAAAAGTCATCTGCTGTAGGGGCTTCATAATGCGTCTATATGTTAGAAAGGGCTTTCCCCGGCTTTCTCACATGCAAATATATTCCGTCACACTTCCAACTGACGAGTTTTGGAGAAAAAAAACATTGTAGCAAAAGGAGAAATTGCTCATTATGAGCAATCTATCCTTTTGCCATAATATTTTTATCATGATTTAAGAATTATATTTTTAATTAAAATGTGCCATATATATATGTCCATATGCTTTCGCTATCGCCTTCTTTAGACTTGTTGTATGTGGGAAAGGGTAAAGAAATATACCTGATACAGATGTCAAAACCTCGTCTGCTTTGAAAACATCTGAGGAAGTAATGTGAGAAATACATTGAGCAATCTCTCTGTTTTCCCACAATGTTTTCAAAAGTCGTCTTCTGCTGAGGCGTCAAATGCCGTCTGTATGAGGGTAAATGTTTAGTCGTTTGTATCTTTCCTAAGTCATTGACCAGAAGTCTCGAACTGTGTGTAAATTCTTTTGTCAGTACCCATGATAATAATCACATCACTTTGAAGCAGTTAATGTTGGAGATTTAACCCTTTCTTAACCCTTTCCCTCATATAGACGCTTTCTGACGCCTCTGTAGCAGACGGCTATTTGAAAACATAGTGACAAAAGAAGAAATTGCACAAAACGTGCAATTTCTCATTTTGTCACAATATTTTCCACTTTTAGTCATAGGTTATCCATTCAATTATGGAGATTTTCTATGTTTTGACAAAATACGTTCAAAGTTGTCTGCTGCAGAATTGTCGTATGAGGGAAAGGGTTGACTAACAGACGAATGTTGGCGCATCTGCAACAGCCAACTTTTGAAAACATGAATGAGCAATTTCTACTTTTGTCACCATGTTTTCAACCCTTTTCAATTATTATATGTTTTAGTTAAAGTTGATTTCATATTTTTGCTAATATTTCATTGTTTCAAAGTCGTCTGTTGCATATTTGTTGACCGGGCGTTCCGGGCGTTCCGGGCTTGATCCCTGCTCGCGGCGGTTATGGTGAAGTGTCTTTAGACTAGGCACACTTGTTAGTCACCCAGTCCTTGTGTATAAACAAACTGCCAACGTGATGTAACTGAAATATGTTTTACAAAAACAATGTAAAATCCCAATAAACTAAATGAGCCGTTCCACGAAAATACCAACATTATGGTCTCTGCGTAATGTATCGATCCAGATCAGCCTGCGCAGTCCTCTTAGGTGAATAGAGGTACAGAGTAATGATTCCTTAAGTAGAAAATCTACAGGAGGCGAAAAGTGTCTGCCCGGATTAGCTTGCGCGGCATGCTAAGGCTAATCCGGGTCGATACTTAACGCAAGAGTCCATCATGTTGGTTTTTTTCTCGCGGGACGGCTCAAATGGCACACATCTGCGTAATGTATCGACCAGATCAGCCTGCGCTGTCCGCGCAGACTGATCCGGCCGACACATTCCGTCTCAGGGCCATAGAGGTATAGAGTGGTGATTCCTGAAACAGAAAATCCACAGGAGGCGAAAAGTGTCTGCCCGGATTAGCTTGCGCGGCATGCTTATGCTGATCCGGGTCGATACTTTACGCAAGAGTCCACAATGTTGGTTTTCTCGCGGAACGACTCAAATGATCACTTTGATGGTATTGTTGTCAGGGTCCATTTCTGTGATACGCATATAATTTTGGTCATTAGCGCTTTTTTAGGCCGTTTTCCATCATATTCAGTTATACAACATATCCACTTACAGTGTATTCATGATCCCTGGTGACTAACCACTTCTCTAAGATTGGATAGGACAAACGGATATGTTTTGATACAATGAAACACGCCGTGTATACTACTAAAGAAGACACGTAACGAACTCCTTAGTTAACTCTTTTCCACATACAGAACCTTTCAGACGCCTCTGTTTCAGACGACCTTTGAAAACATTGTAGCAAATAGATAAACTACTAATATTGAACAATTACTCTATGTGCCACAATGTTGTCAACTCAATTCAAGTATTTATAGAGACTTTCCCCAATTTTTATAAATGATTTAAAGTCGTCTGCTGCAGATGTGTTATGTGTTGAAAAGTGGTTAACAAATTATGACAAGTGGAACGTATTTTTAATTAAAACTACACAAGGAACATTACAATTTAATGAGAGAATTATTGGAAAATGAATATTGAATAACAGGAAGTGCACTCGTGTGATGATTCATGGAAGTTGATAATGTATTATCTTCCCACGTTCCACCTTGCACGCTAATTAGTCCTACGTTTTTCCCTTTACATTTGCAAAAACATTTGACATTGCAAGCTACTGAAAATAAGGCGGAAGTATACACTTGTAACTGAACCAATATTATCGAAATCGACGTAATGCACACTTTTAAATAATCCTGCCATTGGAGAATATACTTTACATCCATGACAACTAAGATCGCTTCGGGTGATGGAGCGGTAAGAGCGTCCGCCCCGAGAGTGGGGAAACTAGGGTTCGGTCCGCGGTAGGGTCATATTCAGGGGCCTAGCTCCCTTTAGGCACTGTAGGCACGTGCCTACACATTTTTTCTCAAAATGCCCCCAAAATGCAGCTGCGGCGATATACATCTGCGTAATGTATCGACCAGATCAGCCTGCGCTGTCCGCGCAGCATGATATTAGGGCCCCTCCTATTGTCGTCAGCTATTTGATAGTTCCGCTCGATACTGTGATACCGTGTCATTGCACGGTTGTCTTCTAGTTCTATTTTAACCCTTTCCTTCATACAACAATTCTGCAGCAGACGACTTTGAACATATTTTGTCAAAAAACAAAAGAAATCTCTATAATTGAATGGATAACCTAAGACTAAAAGTGGAAAACATTGTGTCAAAAGGAGAAATTGCACGTTTTGAGCAATTTCTTCTTTTGTCACTATGTTTTCAAAAAGCCGTCTGCAGCGGAGGCGTCAGAAAGCGTCTATATGAGGGAAAAGGTTAAAAGTGAGACGCGCCTTGTGATTTGGAATCTTAGTTTACTCCTCGGTTTGACATCATTTAAAGCAATCAATTGTAGCGTTAAACTAGGGGCTATACTTCAAGCCATTTATCAGCAGATACACTTAGTCAAAACATATAGGTGACAGTGAAGACTTATTCGCATGTAGGACTGCCCCCGTACACAGGCTCATCTGAGTCTTCCGCGACACAGCTGCAATTAGATCCGAGATCAACAGACATGGCTCAAATTCCTAAAGATGGGATGTTTCACACGAAAATCAATCTTTGAAGGTTTGAAAGTTTGTGAAAATAAAGAGAAAATGCCATGCTTACGATAAGGTAAAATAGATACGACGACAGTTCTCCATTAGCTTAACCCTTTCCCTCGTATAGACGCTTTCTGACGCCTCTGCAGCAGACGGCTTTTTGAAAACGTAGTGTCAAAAGAAGAAATTGCACAAAACGTGCAATTTCTCCTTTTGCCACAATGTTTTCCACTTTTTGTCATAGGTTATCCATTCAATTATAGAGATTTTTCTATTTCTGTCAAAATATGTTCAGAGTCGTCTGCTGCGGAATTGTCGTATGAGTAAAAGGGTTGACATGCTGAAGAACGAACAGGGAAGACCCCGGTGTATCCCATATGGAGTTGCAGACTGATCTAAATCTTCGATGTTCGAAAAAACCCGAATGTTCAAGGTTTTACTTATGACATGGCTCATATCTCCTCAACATCTACGTATAAGATATTACAACTGCCATTCACTTAAATAAAGATGTATTAGAAGTTTATAATGCGGTGACATCTTCCCCCATTAAATATACGGCGTAACCAGCGCAGGCTCCACGCTTAGTCAACACTTGATAAATACCCGATCACTTATCATTTACAAGAAAACAGCTGTTTTTTCCCCCCGAGTCTGTAGAGCTCATTCGAGCCGTGCTGCAGAAGGAAAAACAAATCCTTTATGCTTTTGCAATTAACCCTTTCCCACATATAATACATGTGCAGCAGACGACTTTGAAAAAAAAAAAGATCTATCTAAAAGACTTGGACAGTCTCTACTAATGAAAGTATAATCATTGAATTCTTTTAAAAACAAAGTGGTAAAAGGTGATAATTGCTAATTTTAAGCAATTTCTCCTTTTGTCACAATGTTTATTTCAGAACGGTCGTCTGCTGAAGAGGTCTCACTATGCGTCTGTATAGAGGAAATGGGTTTAACTCTTTCAGTGCCGAATTGTTTAAAATAGACTATTCCATGTTCAAAATCGGACGTCTTCATTTCTCATGTAAAACATTTTTTGAATTATGTTGATGAATAAAAGGCAAACAATGCTGATTTCAAGTGAGACAGCTCGTTACGAGCTGACTCACTTGAATCTGCATTGTTTGCAAAAACCTCATTATTACCTTTGGCGCTGAAAGAGTTAAACATGGTTGCATCATTTTATATTTTCAGGTTCTGCAATGCCTGTGTGTCAAGCAGCCTGTCCTAAAGAGAACCTGCCGGAAGTCGCTTTACGTTGTTTTGAAAATTACGGCGCGCAGAAGATTAACTTAGACAAGAGCGTCAACCGATTGTTTTCAGGGATCGACGTTGAGACACTCAGAGCATATTGCAGGTAAAACTTGTCACTTCACCTAGCGGAGTCCCGGTTGCTCAGTTTCTAGCAAATCATGGGGGTCGTGAGTTCGAACCCGAGCTCGGTCAACATTCTTTCCGACGTTTGACAAAAGTCAATGTGACAAGCGTCATTCGTCTTATACCGATAGTCTAACAGTCTATGTCCGAAATAATGCGATTTCCGTTCAAACCACATTCGGAACTTTACAACCAGCCAAGTCTGTAGAGCGTCTTCGTTGACAGGAACTTTGGTAAAATATTTTAATTGTCAATAATGTCGAACCCTCCGAAGAATTAACAGAATAGCCAGATATTCTGTAAATTGATTGTTTGGTGTTTTACGCCATTTTCAACAATGTTTTAGTTATATCACGGCGTCTCCTGGGTAACTCACAACCCCTGGATTGACAGCCCGCGTACGTCTGGTTCATTAATCCTAACTCCAGCCAGTCAGTCGTAATGCTAACCCCGCAACCCTGAGCGCCAAGGCGGGCAGCCATTACTACCATTTACATTTTAAATGTATTTGATAAGACCGGCCCGATCGGGTATCGAACCCACGAGCTCCCGCACCCCGGTAGCTCATGCGGTAGCGACGCGGGCTGTCAATCCAGGGGTTATGAGTTCGAATCCCTGCTCGGCCAAATTTCTTTCCGACGATTGACAAAAGTAAATGCGACATGCGTCATTCGTCTTCCACCAATGGGCTAAGTATATGTGGAAAAGCAGCCTGTTGCTTAGGAAGATTGTTGTGTGGAGTACTGGTGTGAGAAAACCAGGAAATGCATGAGTAGGTGAACTGGCCGCCGTGATATAACTGAGAAAATGTTAAAAACGGCGTTAAATCAATCAATTATATCTTGTGAGGCTGCATATCTATGTTTTTGGTCAGATATGTACATGTACCTATACATTACATGTTGGAGGACAGTGAAGGCTCTGGTGAGACTGTACGAATGCACGAGCTTACCTGAGCCTTCACTGTTCCAATGAACAATTATACCTCCATTTTCCATCTGACACGGACTACCTATAAGATATTTCCACTTCCGGGGTACATTATCCGCCATTATTGAAAATGGTGAATTAATTTACTTTTAATGAATCGTAAAATTGTTCTCCTCTGTACGGCTGCTTCGCTCCTCCGTGATAGCTTAGCATGTCCTTCGACACACTTAGCCCAGTATTAACTCTTTCAGCGCCGAATTGTTTAAAGTAGACTATACCATGTTCAAAAGCGGGTGTCTCCATTGTTCATGTTATAAAAGTTTGGACTATTTCAATAACTAAAAGGTAAACAATGCAGATGTCAGGTGAGACAGCTCGTTACGAGCTGACTCACCTGAATCTGCATTGTTTGCAAAAACCTCAATATTGCCTATGGTGCTGAAAGAGTTAAATAGAAAGTGCCATCAATTTCGTTTGTAACCGGAAGTGCAAATTCTCGGAAGTCCCACGAGACGAGACTTACGTACCCTTTTGTATTTACTATTTTTATTATTCCAGTTCATTTCTAGAGGGAATGGTGTGCCTTAACCAATTATCCAACGTGTGTCCGGAAAGTAAACGTAACCTCATCCTGGTGGGGTTAAACCCACTCAACGGTGTGGAAAATGAACTCTCTCAACTATGCAGGACAGATGGTCTTTATGAACGTACGTTGGAAACCGTTTGTCTGTTAGCTTTTCGCGATTTGAATTAATTAGATTAGCCCTTTCCCTCATACGACAATTCTGCAGCAGACGACTGTGAACGTATTTTGTCAAAACATGGACAAATCTCCATAATTGAATGGATAACCTATGGCAAAAAGTGGAAAACATTGTGGCAAAAGGAGAAATTGCACGTTTTGTGCAATTTCTTCTTTTGTCACTATGTTTTCAAAAAGCCCTCTGCTGCAGAGGCGTCAGAAAGCATCTATATGAGGGAAAGGGTTAATATTATTTTGCTGTTCGGTAGGCTAATGGAATTATTTAGGTTAGACACAATCTGCAGGCTTCAAAACTATAAAAAGTTTACTTTGTGTTCACGTATCGTATTTTTCAGACACAATGTCATTCTCAAAATTGACTGTTCAAATGGCCGGTTTGGAGCATACTGAGAAAGTTTGATAGTTTCGGGACATGAGCTCTTAGGCTGAACTCGTAAACTTTAACCCTTTCCCTCATACGACAATTCTGCAGCAGACGACTTTGAACGTGTTTTGTCAAAAAATAGAAACTCTCCATAATTGAATGGATAACCTATGACAAAAAGTGGAAAACATTGTGGCAAAAGGAGAAATTGCACGTTTTGTGCAATTTCTTCTTTTGTCACTATGTTTTCAAAAAGCCGTCTGCTGCAGAGGCGTCAGAAAGCGTCTATATGAGGGAAAGGGTTAATTAGACCTCGGACATATATACTCAACCAATAAGTAGTGAATCGGTTATCGGTTCGGTGATGTGGTTAGAAGCGATAATATCCGAAACAGCCCGCAATAAGTACATTCATTCGGAATGGACTCGGATCGGTATTACGTCATTGAATATTGGAATTACGTCAATAATGTTGCACTTTATTAATACCTAGGTATTTGTGTAATGAAATAGTCCGAGTGTGCCCGATTGCATTACACTTTGATTGGCTATTGCTTCAAACAAGTATATCCATTGATCTGAAAATGTTATATTCATGCTTCATAGTGGCACGTTTAAGAACCAATTGGGTCTTTTCGGAAAGAGCCAGTGTATCGCACCGGACTCCCTTGTATCTCAATATGTACCTATAATGTATCTGCACCTGTCAGATACCTGTACATGATAGTAGTGTACACTATCAAAAGTACCTATAGAAGCTAAAAGGTTGATGCTCAAACAAAGCAATTGGTCTTTTTCACAGGGATTCGACATTACCATATAGATGTTACACTACAAAAAAAGAACCTTTTTTTATAGTATTGTATGTGTATATATAGTTAATGTCGAATCCCTGTGGTCTCTTTAATTAAATTACCTTACACGAAATGGCTTACGTCTTTGTTTTCATATGCGAATCCCAAGGATAATTATATTTTATTATTTCTTCCAGTTTATGCACAATATATGAGTTGTTTTATGGAAAAGGGACTGAAGTCCGAACGGTGTTTTAAAACGAGATTAAATAATACTAGACAGTCAATATATATACTTCCTGAACGGGAACTGTGCAGGTTGGTTTTTAATATTTTTTCCTTAAATATAAAACAAATGATTGAAAATATTTACGGTACAAAGGCGTCAAAAGGTGTTTGTATCAGCTCAATGGCTGCACGTGTGTTTAACTCTTTCCCACACAAATATATCTGCAGCAGACGGCTTTGAAATAATCGAGTTCAAAATACCGAAAAACTTCAATTAATTACTGTATGCTTATTGAATTTCTCCTTTTGCCACAAGATTTCCAAAGTCGTCTGCTGCAGAGGCTATATGTCGGAAAGTGTTAGTTATTATGGTGTAAATAACCAGGGACATATACATATCGTGTCCATGGGTCTTTGCATAGAAAATGTAGGAGGGACGTCCGTATGTGGTCGATTGTAAAGAACGCGCTTAACCCTTTCCCTCATACGACAATTCCGCAGCAGACGACTTTGAACATATTTTGTCAAAACATAGAAAATCTCCATAATTGAATGGATAACCTATGACAAAAAGTGGAAAACATTGTGTCAAAAGGAGGAATTGCACGTTTTGTGCAATTTCTTCTTTTGTCACTATGTTTTCAAAAAGCCGTCTGCTGCAGAGGCGTCATAAAGTGTCTATATGAGGAAAAGGGTTAATTAATACAGATCGGCGAATGACTGTGAAGGATATTGCAAATGTGTGCAATAATGGTGCAGCGACTGCTCACCGATTTTGACAGAAAGGTGTATTTTCAAAAGTGGATGAAAAGACATGAGAAATCTGTAAAATACATCGGGCGATATTTTGAGAAGGAGTAAAATTAATAACTGCATTTGAAAAGCATTATTGTTTAGACGTTACGTGAAAACGACGTTACTGCGTCGGGGACCTTGTAGATGTCGTTTTCTATGTATTGTTATTTATGTATATATTGTTTTATTTGAATGACAGTTGTACCATTCAGAAGATAATGAATTAAAGATACACAAATTGTGCAAATTTGTATTCACTGTTTCCGACTTAACATTAAAAAACAAAGCTAGTCACAAAACTTTCCGAACGTCCCTCGTATTCAGAACGTCCTTACACATCGAATGCTCGGAAAGCGCTAGTCAAAAGCTTTAATTTGATTGGTGGATTCGGCTCGCACCTGTCCGAGTGCTCGGTGTGTTAGGACAATCTGAATACTCCCCAGATATATCGTCATAAGAGTAATATTTACGCCGTATTACATGTTTGAATGTTTTTCTGAATTCCAGTCGAATGCGAAATACCACTCAATGTATAGAAAGAAGCGTTAAATTACAGTGTGGGGAAAAAGCGGCAGAACTCGTCCATAAACTCGTGATGCCGTTAGTGAAGAGTAGCGGGCAATGTGCTTACACTTTACATTACGAAGAGGTTTGTTTGTAAAGATAACATCAGTATTATTTGTAAACCTTTGAATGTCTGCTGGAGATTTGTTACAATTTTTTATTTTTTTATTTTGCTGAAATGTTTTCAAAGTCGCCTGCTTAAGATCAGGATTAACGGTATCATTGTGAAATAAGGACCAATGACCCATACTTTATGACTTTGTCGATTATGAGGAAGTCGCAGTACTAAACTGTCAATAGCGATACATACGTCTGAGAGTGGATAGATAACATGCAAGTCACCAGGTATAAATAAGATGTGCTTAGTTCAAGCAGCTCTACTTCTATGTAGCCGAGCCCCGGTAGCTCAGTCGGTAGCGACGCGTGCTGTCAATCCAGGGGTTGTGAGTTCGAAACCCGGCTCGGCCAACTTTCTTTCCAACGATTGACAAAAGTCAATGCGACATGCGTCATTCGTCTTTCACCAATGGGCTAAGTATATGTGGAAAAGCAGCCAGTTGCTTGGGAAGATTGTTGTGTGGAGTACTGGTGTGAGAAAACCAGGAAATGCATGAGTAGGTGAACTGAGATATAACTTAAATTGTTAAAAACGGCGTTAAACCCCAATCAATCAATCAATCAATCAATCTACTTCTATGTAGAGGTCAGTTGCGGACTTGATGGCCAAATACTAAGCTATATGTATTAAATTAAGGTCAGGCCAGGGGCCTTTCAGTCGCGGACTTCCAGGCCAAATACTAAGCTATACATATGTATAAGATCGAGGTCGGTCTAATGGCCTTTCAGTCGTGGACTTCCAAGTCAAATACTAAGCTATATGTATAAGATTGAGGTCGGTCTAGGGGCCTTTCAGTCGCGGACTTCTAGGTCAAATACTAAGCTATATGTATTAGATTGAGGTCGGTCTAATGGCCTTTCAGAAGCGGACTTCTAGGTCAAATACTAAGCTATATGTATAAGATTGAGGTCGGTCTAAGGGCCTTTCAGTCGCGGACTTCTAGGCCAAATACTAAACTATATGTATTATATTGAGGTCGGTCTAAGGGCCTTTCAGTCGTAGACTTCTAGGCCAAATACTAAACTATATGTATTAGATTGAGGTCGGTCTAAGGGCCTTTCAGTCGCGGACTTCCAGGCCAAATACTAAACTATATGTATTATATTGAGGTCGGTCTAAGGGCCTTTCAGTCGCGGACTTCCAGGCCAAATACTAAGCTATATGTACTAGATCGGGGTCGGTCTAATATCATCACTATCAATCTCTCTTTTTTCAGACAACATCAAAGCAAATTCCAACAACAGCTCGGAAGGGCGGGACGTATCGAACGGCAGAACAGGGAAAACGTGACACGTCACATGACGACACAAACGCATCTGCATCTCATTACCATAGTTTAATTATTACGATACTTCTTTCACATATTTCATATTTATTAAAGAGGGGGATAAACTCCTGACGTTGGGATGCATAAATAACTTATTTATATGTAAATTGTAAATACAAACAGATGTGAGATGCGAGATATTTTTACCTGCCTGCTTTTAAACGCAACACGAACCACGACCATCTGAGATATTAAAGGGACTAAACCATCTCAGATTCCAGATCATAATTTCTTTTTTTAAACATTGTTTCCAATAATGAATAATAGTTTAAGTAGTCGCTTATATGCTTATTGCTTAATAAGGGGGACAGGTTGAAATTCCAGGTTTAACGTACTCCCGAATTTCGGATCACTTTTTCTTTTCAGAGAACAAAAACTAATTCAATTAATTTAAAATAGTTTCAAATGTCATCCACTGCTATATTTGGCAGAAAACGGTTGAAATGAATCAGACTGTTTCATGAGAGTCATATTGTATATTTATGAGCCACGGCATGCGACTTGGGGTCTTACTGCATCTCCCGAACTCAAATGAAGGGATATGGTTGTTTAATAAATGGGACTACAATTACTATGTTTTGTCAAATGATACATCCGGGAACTTATGATAAATTCCTACTAACATTAAACTCTTTCCAACATATGCATTAGACGACTTCTAGGCAAACAAATTTCAGTTGAAAGCGGTAGTACTGTATATAGTTGAACACATTTTGACAAAAGGAGAGATTGCTCATAATGACCAATTTCTCCCTTTGTCACAATGTTTTCAAGAGTTAGTCTGCTGCATTTGCATTAAAATACGTCTGCATGTGGGAAAGGGTAACTTACTGTGACTGTTTGCACCAGTTGCGTTATTCTTGCTGTACACAGAATGTTGTTTTCCATACCGTTTTAACAGTATATGAGCCGTCCCGCAATAAAACCAACAGTATGGCCTCTGCGGAATGTATCGCCCGAGATCAGCCTGCGCAGTCCACGCAGACTGATCCGGGCCTACATATTTCGTCTCAGGGGGATAGAGGTATAGAGTAATGATTCCTAAAACAGAAAATCCACAGGAGGCGAAAAGTGTCTATCCGGGTAAGCCTGCGCGGCATGCTTAGGCTGATCTGAGTCCACACAGTTGGTGTTTTCGCGGAACGGCTCATATCAATATATCTGCGTAATGTATCGACCAGATCAGCCTGCGCTGTCCGCGCAGACTGATCCGGCCGACACATTCCGTCTAAGGGGGGATAGATAGAGTAATGATTCCTGAAACAGAAAATCCACAGGAGACGAAAAGTGTCTGTCCGGGTTAGCCTGCGCTATCTGTGTATATACTTTACGCAGAGACCACACAGTTGGTGTTTTCGCGGAACGGCGCATATCAGTTATTGCATGTTGCCATCACACTTATAGATGGGCCCCGGGCGACTAACTAGTATTAGGGTACAGAACATGCCTTGTTTAAGGGCACTTTGCAGTGATCGAACCTGGACCGCCCGGTACTAACAGGACCCTCCAAAGTAACCACTCGATCATTTTGGTTTCCTATTGTAGCTTGGAACTAAGATAGGCTTATTTAGGCATTTGCAGTTATGGTATAAGGAATGATAAATACGACTTAAAATAATTTTTTGAAAAAAAATCGTTGTTCACGAGACTTTAACTATTTCCCACATATAGTCGTTTTTTTCCGACGCCACTGCAGCAGACGACCGTGGAAAAGATGGTGACGTCATGATGAGCAAGTTCGCCTTTTGCATTAATTTGTTAAACATTATTCAATACAGAACAGAACAGAACAGAACAGAATTGTATTTGTAATAAGTAAATACTATACTTTTAACAATTATACAAATAGAAAAACAACGAAGAACAAATACATATAATATACATTTAAATTTGATTGTGAATGATCACTTTGACCAGGGACACTATATGTAATATAGTGTCCCTGCTTTGACTATTCAACAATTACATATTATTTCTAGAGATTTTCCATTTATTTTTAGATCGTCGTATGTGGGGAAACGGTTAACCAGCTCGTGTTACCATGTTATTGCTCTGTTGTATACATATATAATTAAATACACGACTTTCGTATCAATTAATAATAATTCTCTATCATCCGTTTGGAACATACAACAAGATAATTACTCTTTGTTAACACTAGTCATAACTCTCTTTTATTGTGATAAATAATTGACCACGGACACTTGAAAGCGTTTATTCAGATAACTACATTCTTACATAAGTAGATCATTAAAATTAGTCGTAACTTTATCCGTTAGCGAAAACGGCAATGCGACAAGCGTCTCTCGTCTTGTACTAATAGGCGTTATAACAGTCTATGAGGGAAAAGCATTCCGTCGCTTCGAAAGACTGCTATTTTGAGTACTGGAGTGAGAAAGCCAGGTGACACACTGATATGTGAAATAGCCGCCGTAATACGAGTGAAAAATTGCCATCAATCAACATTAATTGACGAAATGAAAATGATTATAATTTATCAGGGGCGTAGCTCCCTTTAGGCACTGTAGGCACGTGCCTACACATTCTAAAAATGCCCCCAAAATGCAGCTGCGGCGATACACATCTGCGTAATGTATCGACCAGATCAGCCTGCGCTGTCCGTCTAAAGGGGGGGGGGGGGGGGGGGGGGGGGGGAATATCGTGGATCTATGCTGTTCACGAGAATTCTGGAACCCCGTTTTCGGGCACTCGCTCACGTAGTGTTAACTGACGTAGCCAGTATCGTGATTGTGACAGTTCATTTCACAACGGGGAATGCTGCATATTCTTCCCCTGCGTTCAACGAATTGTTACGGTAGCAAACGGTAGCCGTTCCACCAATCAAATTACAGTCTTTTTTTACGTCTGGTTATTCCGTTAGAAGCCGTGATCTATTAAACTGATACACTGTACGAGAGTCTCTTCACGTTTCGAATACAGTGGTCTGTGTAACATTTTCAAGCGTCCGAGATCAATAATTATCCACAGAACCTTACATCAGAATATATGTACATTAATTGATTGTGTTTTATCAGGAAAACACGCGCTGTACCCATCATATACCCCTTCATCTAAGTTCGTAACTTCATTAACACTGCCTTACTCATCATATTCAATTACCAATACAGTGGAGTACTTCGAGTTATCGACGTGTTTGGAGTGTTCCGTCTATTTATGCTAAATCAATTTATACTTTTTAAAGTGTTGAATGTGAAAAGCGAGCAAGTGATCAAATCCTATTAATCCTTTCCCACCTACTGACGCATCTTGACGCACTTTTGAAAACATAGTGACAAAAGGAGAAATTGCTCAAAACGACCATTTATAGAGATCATTATTTTCCATAGTCTTTTCTATATGTTTTCAAAATCGTCTGCTGCGGATTTGTTGTATGTGGGAAGGGGGTTAAGAAAACAGCACAGCGCTCCTGTTTTGATAAACAGATGCGTTCATAAAAATGGTTCGACTTAAACGAATTACTCGAATGATCCCATGGTCGAGTTATAGCGAGTCTACTGTACCTGATCTTATAACTTCTACTCGAACATATTAATGAGCTACAACATGCAGGAACAGCTTCAGTAAATACGGACAAAAATCGTTGTCAGCAGTTTTTCAAAAACGCAAGCGTTCGCCATCATTTTAAAGTAGTTGGGTAAAAATCGAATAGTTTTAAGTTACTAGAAACAACTATCAAACGTATATAGTTGTCTTTGTATTATTAGTATCATACCCAAGGGATTTCCGTGATTATGAAATGACTTAATGGCGTTCAGGGAGGATACTGATCAGATTGAGCAAATGTAAAGGGTGATCTGGATCTTCGCTGGGCAAAATCCCGAAGGTCGAGTTTCCTTTGGCGTGACCCTAGTGTAAGTGCAAATTGCTTTGTTTATGAATGGTTACTAATAACCATATGTAAAATAAATGCTCGATCAGATTGTTTATCTGCACAGACTGATAAGAGCCTTCGATGACTTCCGCTAATACATAAACACCACATTTAACCCTTTCCCTCATACGACAATTCTGCAGCAGACGACTTTGAACATATTTTGTTTCCATAATTGAATGGATAACCTATGACAAAAAGTGGAAAACATTGTGGCAAAAGGAGAAAGTGCACGTTTTGTGCAATTTCTTTTTTGTCACTATGTTTTCAAAAAGCCGTCTGCTGCAGAGGCGTCAGAAAGCGTCTATATGAGGGAAAGGATTAAAAAAAAAAAATCAAAAGATGATTTCTGTTTCGTTTGTGTGCTCGCGAAATGGGTACAGGATGAAAGGCGAATGTATATAAATAAACTCAACGGCATGTGTGCCTTTTTTATTTTGTCAATCAATGCTTTTAAGGGACTGTATCATAATTTATACAATCAACATAAACTAATCTAAATCAGTCCTTAAAGATGCTGAACTCCAGAAAATAGGTACTATAGTTAAAGTTTTAAAACTGGTCAAAAGTTGTCTTGAAATATTATAGAAACATAATTCTGGGATAAAATTAGAGTAATAATTTCACTTTCCAGTACCATAAACATCTAAATATTGATCGTTTATGCTTCATTTATACTGGGTAGACATATCCAGTAAGCCCAAATTTTGTACATTTTCATGACTTTTAATTGACAGTCTTTCAACATTTACTCCCAAAATGTTTTTGAACTACTTATTACTTCCTTTGTTGTCACTATTAGCAATATTTACAGAAGTTTCAAAATCTTCATCTGGAGTTCAGCACCTTATGGTTGGTAAATTGCATGGGAGGAGTGCTGTATAATTATGGTGCCAGAGAATCAGATAACTATTCACTAGGTGAACTGGTCGCCGTGGTATTACTGAAATGCTGTTGAAAATAGAATTCAATTAAAAACAAATCAATACATAAATGGATGGTTTATTATTAGAGCCGATTGCGTGCTCAAATATCAAATTATAGGAAATAACTATGTATGTTTTATGCGTCACACAAGGAGTTGTTGAACGTCCTTTTAATCTTGCTTTAGTTTTATTGTATACAATTAATACCATTCTTTTTCTCCCGATTAGTTTCACTTTGGAAAATTCCAATATGAGCATAAGAATAAGGTTATGGGTTTATCTGATAGACGGTAAAATATATATAGAGAATCATATTCTTGATCTGTTACTTGTTGTGTATGCATTCATGTGTAATGCCTTAAGATGATAATAAAATTTCATTTAAAAAATGTGTTTGTCTTTTTAAACTATTTCATATATCGATCCAATTGCTCCAGTTCCTCTGCCGCAATCAATGGGCTTACAATAGTTCATGTGGTATTGGTGTTTTACGCCACTTTCAACATTATTAAAGTTATATCACGGCGTTTCCTGGATAAGTTACCAGTACTTCTTGTCCATTCAGTTATATCACGGCGTTTCCTGGATAAGTTACCAGTACTTCTTGTCCATTCAGTTATATCACGGCGTTTCTTGGATAAGTTACCAGTACTTCTGGTCCATTCAGTTATATCACGGCGTTTCCTGGATAAGTTACCAGTACTTCTTGTCCATTCAGTTATATCACGGCGTTTCCTGGATAAGTTACCAGTACTTCTTGTCCATTCAGTTATATCACGGCGTTTCTTGGATAAGTTACCAGTACTTCTGGTCCATTCAGTTATATCACGGCGTTTCCTGGATAAGTTACCAGTACTTCTTGTCCATTCAATTATATCACGGCATTTCCTGGATAAGTTACCAGTACTTCTGGTCCATTCAGTTATATCACGGCGTTTCATGGATAAGTTACCAGTACTTCTGGTCCATTCAGTTATATCACGACGTTTCCTGGATAAGTTACAAGTACTTCTGGTCCATTCAGTTATATCACGGCGTTTCCTGGATAAGTTACCAGTACTACTAGTCCATTCAGTTATACCACGGCGTTTCCAGGATAAGCTACCAGTACTTCTGGTCCATTCAGTTATATCACGGCGTTTCCAGGATAAGTTACCAGTACTTCTGGTCCATTCAGTTATATCACGGCGTTTCCTGGATAAGTTACCAGTACTTCTGGTCCATTTACCCTGACCACCAGCGAGTCAGTCGCAATGCTAACCCCCACAATCCTTAGGATCGAGGGGGGCAGCCATTACTACAATTGTTAAAGACTTTCGCATGACCCACAATCTCCTGCTCCCGAGTCGGACGTTCTAACCCCAAACGGTAACTAGTCTACGTGAAGGTATGCAATTGCATAGGAAGAATGTTCGAGAAAGCCAGGAAACACAAGGTTACCTGAACTGAGCTCCGTTATTTTTGAAAATGGCGATAAAATTCAACCGATTAATCTGCCATAAACAACTTCAAAACACCGCACGATTTTACGCCGCTTTCAACAATGTTTCAGTTACATTATGACAGTTCCTAGGTAAACTACCAGTACAGTTACTATGTTCATCCCGACACCGAACTATCAGTTACTATACTAGTCACGATACCCGAGTGTCAGGAAGCAACTACTACCTATTTCAAAAGCTTAAGTATGACCCGACCTAGGATCGAACATTTGTCTTCATGTCCCGAGGTGAACGTAATTACCATTGGCCCCGAATATTATATATATATTTTGCATTAAGACGATTTAATGGCTACAACAAATCTGACGACCTTGGAAACATCTAGGCTTAACATATTGAAGATCTCTATAAGGAAAGAATATTTAATACATTGAGTTGAAAACATTTAGGCAAAAGGAGAAATCGATCATAATATTACTGTAATTTCTCCTTCTGCCACAATGTTTTTCAAAAGTTGTCTGCAGAGAGTGAAACGGATAATCAGGCTCGGCTATGTTCGTTATTTAGTCATAGATGGTTCCTGGTAACTAGAGTCTAATCGGATCAGATAGCAAGAATGTGCATGCTTATATAGCCTACAGTTGATAGGATAATGCTGAAGTGGGTTTCTCTGGATCACCGATCATATGATCCCATTATCCCTATGCATTTGGGCTTCAGTTAACACTTCGAAGTTTTGACAACCGGTATATACCCTCTGCAAACCATTATTCCTGCATTTTGTTTTCAGACAAAGGAAGTAACTGATATCACGACAAACAAATCTTCATAAGGTCAAAGGGAAGTAAATCATTTTCCATAGGCGACCATTATAGCGTTATGGGTTATGGTTCGTTACTAGCAAATGAATTAACACATATTCCTATATCAAACTAAAGTTCATTCTTAGAACTACCAAAAAAGCAAAACAAACCCACATGTTCACCGTTGTTTGACAGAGCTAGGAGGTCAAATCAAAGGTCACCCTTATCCCGCACTGAATTTTACTTTCAATTTCAGAAAATACAGCATGTTCTGAAAATGGTTATTAGAGCGTCAACATAGCTAAAAGCAAGCACTATTTTGGTTATAAATCAGTCAGAGGTTATTCAACTTTATGAAAATCACTTTCAACTTTCAACAAAATCATTATTGTCCAATGGGAGCCAACCTCAGTCTTATATATTCATCTGAAAATTGTCTGCCCGGCAAGCCGATCCGATTTACTTCCCTTTGACCATTAGTTATTTCCCTTCTTACATTAGCAACATTGTGGTTTAACGCCGCTTCAACATGTTTTTCAGTCACATTACGGCAGACGGACAGTGAAGGCTCTTGTGAGGAAATAAGAATCTAAGTGCTCGTCTGAATCCTCACTTTCCTTGAAGCATTGACCCTTTCCAACATATAACCGCTTTCTGAAGCCTCTCCACCAGATGACTTTTGATTTGAAAACACTGTGGTAAATGGAGAAATTGCTCATTATGAGAAATTTCTCCTTTAGCCACAGTGGTTACCACCCTATAGAATAACTATACTTTCATATAGAAAGATATTTCACGATTTTGTCCAGATGTTATTAAAGTCAGATGGCTTTTGATTTGAAAAAAATAAATACTGTGACAAAAGGAGAAAGTGCTCATAATGAGCAATTTCTCCTTTTGCCACAATATTTTCAACCCTATCTTAAAATTATACTTTCTTATAGAAAGATTTTTCAAAAATGTTGTCAAAATGTTTTCAATGTCGTCTGCTGCATAATTTGGTGTTTGTCGGAAAGCTTGAACCCGTTCACTGCCGACTTTCGCTCACCAGGGATTTTGGTAAAATTCAATGTTTCAGTTGCAAACAATGCAGATTTCAAGAAAGACAGCTATTTCCGAGCTGTCTAACATGAATCTGCATTGTTTGAAAAAGCCTTGAATTGCCTTTTGCAGCGACGGAGTAAAGGGTTACATAATAATAAAGAGAGAATTAACAAATCTTCATAAGAACACTAATGATTTAATAGTTGACAAAAGTGAACTATGATTATAGACGAACCTCTTTTTCACCTAGACTTTGGTATAAAGTGGTGTTAAGACTCGACATCGCTAGGCGCGACTCGTTGTCATACTATGTTCGCTGTTCATTTAATGCATAGATTATCAGATTGGTCTTCAATAAGTCCCGAAATCGTCTGACGCGGCCCTGATAAATATCGTAAGAAAATTGAATGACATATCGGATTCCTCCTTATTCCAGAAATATTATCCAAGTCGGCAATAAAGAACTGTACAATCGATGTATAACGTGCATGGACATATAAGTTAGAGGCTATCCGATGTCCTTTATTCCGAGAGAGAATAACCTCATTACAGCCAACACGCGATGTCTATTGTTTCAATTCGTTTCTTTTGTGACAATGGATCATTGAAATAGCTTAACCCAAAATATATATAATTTTAAATATATATACAGTTGCATTTCACCCACTTGTTGGATATAACATCTATACAGCCAATGAGATGCTTTCGCTATCTCGTCGGACAAGCATCTTAAAACATTCTAGTATTTCTAGAACTTATTCATTTTACATCGATTGCGAAACAAGCTTTAAGCTTATATTAATCACGCTCGATGTCCGCTTCCTGGAAACCAGTACTCGGGCCGTTTGTGTGGAAAAATCCCTAAGGCAGAACCCGCTCAGCACGGGATTCGAACCCGGGACAGTTGGCACAAGAGGCGCTCTTCCTCTGTACCGCTGTCTTCCACACATTAAAACATTATGACAAACGGTCATGACAAAATGGACCATACGACTATGCAATTTGATCAGTAACGTAATATATTGTTAAACCTGCGATAGTCGAATTAATAAGTTAAAAATCTTGTGTGCAGTTTTTAATAAAAAATACTGATCTACTTTAGTGCGTTTACCTGTTTGTAACAAATACGCCCAGGTTCTAATCTCTGCTCACCAAATGGCTATATAGTCGAGTGCGAGAACGAAACGATCTCTGTCATCTCTAGATGCCGGTCCCGGTCTTCATATCGCCCAAATATACGAGAGTGACGAAAGGGGATATAATTGTAGTTTTTGGTCAAAGTAACATTTATGGCTCTCTTTCTCATGAGCGTACAGAGGAAACTCTTGTAAGACAGTGCGCATGCGCAGGAAGCTTCAAAAGCTCCCCCTCTTGACGCTACTCAAATACACTGGTCATACAAATATTGGAAACTATTATTAAAAGATGATCGACTGATTAGAGTTGAACCCCGTTTCAACAGTATTTCAGTTATACAACAGCAGCCAGTTTATCCATCAATCAATGTGTTTCCGGATACTCTCGCATCAGTACTGTACACATTATTCTTCACACTGAATTAGTTTCCCTTACTGACAGTCCATGGATGGAAGACGTAGAATGTTAGTCACAGTAGATTTTGTCAATCATCGGAAAGATTTAATTAGAAGACCCAAGATTCGATCTCACGATCCCTTGATCGATATTCCTCGCCGCCATCGATTGACCTATGGCGGCTCGATAACAGAGAAGATGTCCGCAGTCAATCACTCAAGAATATTTGATCTAGCATGTTTCTCTGTTTGAATGTACGGTTGTTGTTGTTGCATAATATAAGTTCTAAACACAACTAACTACTTGTATATATTTTTATTTTATTTCTTAAGACAATCTAGGAACCGTTAGAAATGTTGGGGATATGGTTTTGTACTGGCGGTAAACACGAGGAAGTAAACTACATCACAAGAGAGTGTTTATAATAAGCTGAAAGTTTGTTTCCCAGTCGATGGAAAATAAATAAAATTAACGTAAACTACACCTTCGATGTCTAAATGAAAGTTGTGAACACTCGAAATAGCGACGGATATTATGAAAAACAGTGTATATTAGAAATAACATGATTTCCCATGAGCAGACATGTTTCGACGCATTTGCAGTAGACAGTTTTTGAAAACACTGTGACAAAAGGAGAAACTGTTCATCATGAGCAATGTCCCTATTCTATTCAATAATTATAGTCATTTGAAGAACAAAATCCATAGTTTTGACAAGATGTTTTACACGTCGTCTGCTTACGATTTGTTAAATGCAAGACGAGGTTATTGGTATATCATTTTGCCTCAGATTGCTTCCGAGCAGACGACATTTAAACATATCAGGTATTGAGTCAATATCAGGTCATTACCAGGACAAACCAAAATACTTTCTACTGGTCATTTCAAAATGACTCGGTTCGTGTAATGACATGCTACAAGCAAGAATGTTTCAATTTTCCGCTTCAGTCTTCAGCTACTCTCAGTAAATCACCCCCGCTCGTAAAACACGAACTCCCAGCAGCCGAATCTCATTTAAATGTCGTCTGCGGGAATTGTATGTCAATCGTCTGTTGTCGTAAACGATGTCGCCACGTAAGAGTTCTTATCGTTCTGTTACATCTTGACAATTATAAAGCGCCGCTGTTTTCTTGTTGTTGAATGTCTCTCTCGTTGAATTGGACTTGTTATAAACAAATTTCAAACTTCTTTTGAACACCTTGTTTGTTTTTCTTAAACAATGTTATTTTCTTAATTTCTTAAACAATGTTATTTTCTTATTTTCTTAAGCAATGTTATTTTCTTAAACTGTTATTTTCTTAAACAATGTTATTTTCTTAAACTGTTATTTTCTTAAACAATGTTATTTTCTTAACCCTTTCCCTCATGCGACAATTCTGCAGCAGAATACTTTGAACATATTTTGTCAAAAACTGGAAAATCTCTTTAATTGAATGGATAACCTAAGACAAAAACTGGAAAACAATGTGGCAAAAGGAGAAATTGCACGTTTTGTGCAATTTCTTCTTTTGTCACTATGTATCCAAAAAGACGTCTGCTGCAGAGGCGTCAGAAAGCGTCTATATGAGGGAAAGGGTAAAACAATGTTATTTCCTTTAAAATATATCTCTCTGAAAGTAAACCATCGCTACTGCAACGGAAATAAGTTGCTACCAGAAAAAGATTTCCAAGAGAGGTTTAACTGAATGGCAAAGAATAATTTCAAATTACGAACAAGTAAATACTTTTTTTAAGTTTAAGAAATAAACCTCAAGCTTTTATCCTTTCTTTGATAATCCTCCGCCTAGAAAAGATCTTCTGAAAGTTTAAAATTCTAAAAGCAGGAAATGTTATTTACAGTATATCAAAATGTATATAAGACTGCAAGAATGTGCAGGCTGATCTTGGTCTTAACCCTTTCCCACATACAAAAAATCTGCAGCAGACCTGACGACTTTGATCACATCTTAACAAAAAGATGAAAAACCTCTATGCATGAAGGTTTACTTACTGACAAAAGTTGAAAACATTGTGGCAAAAGGAGAAATTGCTCGTTTTGAGCAATTTCTACTTTTGTCACAATGTTTTTAAAAGTCGTCTGTTTCAGAGGCGCCAGAAAGCGTCTATATCAGCGAAAGGGCTAATTGTCGGAGTGTTGTAGTTCAAATTCGTACTGTACGACACACTTTTAATGTCGTGTTAAGATAAGGTTTACGTTTGGACCATTTCTTGGTCTTTCACACCGCTATCAACATCTTTTCAGTTATATAAGGTCCTTTTCTGGGTAAATAATCAGTTCTGCCGTTAATATTTATTCTCACACCGAGACATCCGTGAGTCATAATGTTGTCCCTGCAACGCTCGAGCGCATAACTACCATTTTAAAGATGTTGGTATGTAGTAACTTGACCGGGGATCGAACCCCGCTCTCCCGTTCCCAATGCGGACACTTTCTTACTACTACACCACGGTGAAAATGGCTATGACTAAACGCTAACCATATGTTAGATCAAATTTGAAATTATCGAATATCAAATATCACTATTTTTAGAAACGGCAACGTTAAAATTAAAATGCGAGTTCACCTGAAATTTGACGGAGACGAAGTCCCGAAACTAAAGAAAACTCACATGGAGGAAAAGAAGCAACAAAGGAACTCACATTGAGGAGAAAAATCAACGGACAAACTCTCACGGAGGAGAGGAAGCAACACACAAACTCACATTGAGGAAAAGAAAGCAACAAACAAACTCACATCAAGGAGAAGAACAAGCCTTATCGCCAACAAAGTCTACGTCAACACGTCGAAGTAGCATAAAAAGCGCGCCAATACATCACGTATCTGTCTATCCCACAAACAAGTACAGGTGCATACCAGGGTTTTTATCCATAACTCTTGTCTCTTTGACTTTTATTTCTTCTTTACAAACGTGACAGTTGTTTTCTACATTGGTGAGGCTGTAAAATCGCGCGTCAGTGGGAAGTGTGTGTGTTTTTTTGCTGTTGTAACTGGGGAAAGTAAGAAATATTATTTTTAATTAAATCGGATGTTGCGAATGTATACTACGATGTATTGTGTCCTTTTGTCCCTTTCCCCTCATATAAATACTCTACAGCAGACGACTTTGCAAACGTCCTTTTGTCCCTTTCCCCTCATATAAATACTCTACAGCAGACGACTTTGAAAACGTCCTTTTGTCCCTTTCCCCTCATATAAATACTCTACAGCAGACGACTTTGAAAACGTCCTTTTGTCCCTTTCCCCTCATATAAATACTCTACAGCAGACGACTTTGCAAACGTCCTTTTGTCCCTTTCCCCTCATATAAATACTCTACAGCAGACGACTTTGCAAACGTCCTTTTGTCCCTTTCCCCTCATATAAATACTCTACAGCAGACGACTTTGAAAACGTCCTTTTGTCCCTTTCCCCTCATATAAATACTCTACAGCAGACGACTTTGCAAACGTCCTTTTGTCCCTTTCCCCTCATATAAATACTCTACAGCAGACGACTTTGCAAACGTCTATGCAAACATTTTGAAGATAACGGGAGGGTGCATAATATTAGTTCCAGGCACAAGACATAATGAAGTGTAACTATTGAATAGAACTGAACATACTGTTGAAAAGAAGAAATTTCTCATTATAAGCAAATGCTCCTTTTTCTACATTCATTTCAAAAGTTGCTTCAAAATGCGTCTGCAAGTGGGAAATGGGCTAATAACTAAGAGATCGTCCTTGCGGAAAGGTATAAGTTGGCATTTCTTTATAGTGTAGGTTAAGATCACCCTGATCATGTCTTACACGTATCAGAATGTACATAGAGCTGAACACGTTGTTACACAAGGGGAACAAGCTCATTAATAGCAAATGCTCATTTTGCTACATTGATTTCAAAAGATGCGTGAAAATTCGTCTGCAAATGGGAAACGAGTTAATAACATACAATACCTCGCCAGAAAGAACAGGTACAACTTGGCATTTCTGTAAAGAGAAAGTTAAGATCACCCTGATAATATTACATGTATCATAATCTACACAAATTGACATAGAGCTGGACACGTTGTAACAAACGGAGAAATAGCTCATTAATAGCAAATGCTCCTTTTGCTACATTGATTTCAAACGATGCGTGAAAATGCGTCTGCAAATGGGAAACGGGTTAATAACATACAATACCTCGTCAGAACGAACGGGCACACATTGGCATTTCTGTATAGTGTAGGTTAACATTACCCTGTCAATCGGGTCATGTCTTACATGTATCAGAATGTACACAAGTTGACATAACTGTCTAACGAGCTTGTGTTTATGCAATACATGTATGTAAACAGCGAACATTCTAATATGGATATATACTGTTTACAAAAGCGATCTTATTTATTTTACATCGATTGCGAGGCGATCTTTCAGCTTATATCAAATCACGCCCGATGTCTGCTTCCCAGAGACTTCATCAGTACTCGCGCCGTTTGCGTGGAAAAATCTCAAACTCCGAATCCGCTCATCACAGGACTCGAATCCGGGACCTTTGCGAACTTGTAACTTGTCCAATTGGCGGGCTCAAATGAACCGCTTCTGGTGATCTGGGGTCTTATTGCAGTACAACCAGCCAGAACATCATTCGGATCACTGCTCCGAAACAACGGTAGTCAGGGGGGGGGGGGGGGGGGGGGGATTGCGGGGGTTGGGGGGTTGGGGTCCCCTTGCAAATATCATTAATAGACTGGTTTATGCTGCGAGACCGGATTATACGAAAGGTATCTGATCATCGAAACCTGCCACCTCTTTGCATTTCAGTCTTTTTGTAATTTCATTTTTTGACTGTGTAAGTAGCTCGCCAGCAACATTTTGGGTTTGTTTCAAGTGTTCATAATATAATGTTTTTTTGGCAATTAAGCTTTCATACGCTTCAATAAATCTTACTTACGAATTGTCCTTATTGCGAATATCATCTAAAACATCTCTTTAAACTGGTGGTTAATATAACAAGTTGTTTTATATAATCATATAACAAATTGTTGACTTCATTTGTGCTTTACGTTTTAACAAAAGAAAAGCACATTCAATTTAAAATACTTAAAGCAAAAATATGTTTTTTTTTTTTTTTTTTAAAGAAATCATAATCTAACAATAGTATATCATAAATGTGGAATGAGCATCAAAGTATCGAAAGATAACATACCTTTTCTGTATTGGTAGATTTTCATTTTAAGCCTTAGCAAGACAAACTCAATTTCAGAATATTTAGCTCACATACTGCAATAACGGTCAGTACAAGAAACATCTGTGATACACACAGTAAATAGCCCAGCAGGATGGCCTGCTAAGTGGTGATTAATTGACTGGTTCAATTTCATGGTGATTTCATGCACTGATAAGCCTTTTTCTCAAAATGAGGAGTTTGGGAGGCAACTTCCCTGGACTGTAAGTCCCGAGTGTAGTGGTAAAACGAATCATGCACGTTTTCGTAGTTAATTTTGACAACACAATAGAATAATGAATGCACATGTAAGCCCACTTGTGCTGCTCCTCCTAGTTTCTTCGGTGTTCCGTTACGCTTATCGATGTACTAAGAACTCAAATAGTCACACGCGGCTCAAATAAAGTGTTATCTACTCTATCAAACAATTATACTTTTATACACTGTACCTAAATACTTAAAAGTATATTTCAACAAGTATGTTACCCTTATAAAAAAGGCCAAAATATTTCTTAACAAGTATTGATAGACAGCAAAGTAACTTTTCATGTTTTCATGAAATTGTCATTGACTTAAATACATTACACCGTTCATGAGTCACACAATATAAGGGAAGAACAATGATTAAATATGCATTTAAGTATTACTCAATGCGCTATTTAAGATTGATGGAAGTGTGGGGCATTTGAGAACGTGCGTTGCTGGTTCGATCTCAATGTGTAGGCCGTCTCGTGAAAAAGAAATCAACATTGTGGACTCTGCGTAAAGTATCGACCCGGATCAGCCGAAGCATGTCACACAGGCCGACCCGGATAGACATTTTTCGCCTCCTGTGGATTTTCTGTTTCAGGAATCACTACTCTATACATCTATCCCCCTAAGACGGAATGTGTCGGCCGGATCAGTCTGCGCGGACAGCGCAGGCTGATCTGGTCGATACATTACGCAGATGTCTATCGCCGGTTATGACTGAGACCTGTTGGACAAGACACGCTACCTATCCTAGTACTTGTAAGTCATAGGCGGATCATGGATAAGTGTATTCTCCCCGTGATGTTACACAAAATACTTTTAAACACAAACTGTCTATGATAGACAATCATATGTCAACGTGAACAGACGGAGGAGTACAGATTTAGCTTTTTAAGTATTATAGTTCCTGTAGTTGTTTACACCAACGTGAGACAACTATATCCAGGAACACATATCATTACGATAAATGATAAGCCCGGAATGCAAGCTGATATTTAAGCCCCGTCACACGAAAACAGACCTTCTGGACTTTGCGATCTGCGTCAGGCGACCATCCAAACCAGCCTGCGACCAGCGTCCATTCAGACAAGTGTGCGCCTTCGCTGTCTGGTCCGTTACATGTATCAATAAACAAACCTATGATGTGAGTTGGAGGGTTTAAATTGTATTCCTCGTTATTGTTAACGTTTGTTATGATTGTACGTTAACCCTTTTCCACCTGCAGACACATTTTGACGCAATAGCCGCAGACGACTTTGTTAACATTGTGCTCGTGAGGAGCAATTTCTCCTTTTACCACAATGCTTTCCACTTTTAGTCATTGGTTATCCATTCAATTTAAGAGATTAACCATTGTTTGACACAATATTTTCAAATTCGTCTGCTGCAGATTTCTTGTATGTGGGAAAGGGTAAAGACATTTGTGTTGACTAAGGCTTGGAACATGTAGCGAACTATTTTCAAGGTAAACATGGGCCGTGGCTGGCGACATGGGGTCCTATTGCAACTCCAAGTAATAATTGAGATTTACATTGACGTACAACTAGCGGTATGTACAGTTCTAGTTATTTTGTCAGAATATGCATTTATGTAAATAGAAAATACATACCGACAATGAAGTGCATATGCACATGCACACATGGACGATCCCCCGGTAGCTCAGTCTGCAGCGACGCGGGCTGTCAATACAGGTGGTCATGAGTTCGAATCTAAACTCGGCCAAATTCTTTCGGACGTTTCATAAAAGTAACTGCGATAAGCGTCATTCGTCTGTCAAATTGCCTTGAAGTATATGTGCACCCACTGAACAGCAGGGAGTAGCTTGGGAATACGTGTGTGGATTACCGGTGTGAGAGCACATGGGTATGTGAACTGTTCGCCGGCATATGACTGGAGATTAAAAACGGCATTAAACCCAAATGAATCAATCAATGCATCACTCAATCAATTATTGTACGCAGATACAGCAGGATCCCCTAATCCCCTGACGCAACTCATAAAACATATTGATCACAGGACTACGAATCGTTATGGAATGTGATTCATCTTGAATGCCTGTAGATACTAAAATGCCCCATTATTAGAATTGGTATGACCACATGGACGGACAAACACTCCTACGTTTGACCTCTTAGGTGGTACATCAATTGTTTTCAAACAAAAGAATGACCACTTAAAAAAAAAAAATATATACAAAATTAAGTAGCTACGGAATTAATTAAAAGATTGTTTAGTCCTATCTATGCCTTACCTGTAAGCACATAATACACCAATCGTGTACACTAAATGATGACCGGTCAGACGGACCTTTCTTGGGACATTAACCCTTTCCCTCATACGACAATTCTGCAGCAGACGACTTTGTATTTTGTCAAAACATAGAAAATCTCCATAATTGAATGGATAACCTATGACAAAAAGTGGAAAACATTGTGGCAAAAGGAGAAATTGCACGTTTTGTGCAATTTCTTCTTTTGTCACTTTGTTTTCAAAACGCCGTCAACTGCAGAGGCGTCAGAAAGCGTCTATATGAGGGAAAGGGTTAAACATTATTATATGTTGGTATTTCTAGCGATGAAAATAACATGATTAGACGACTATAGCCAGAAATACCCATCATTACGATCAATGATAATAGCCCGGGCTACAAGTAGATGATTAATTGTTTCTCTGCGACTAGCAACGATCCAGACCAGCTTGAGCATCCGCACAGTCTGATCAGGAACATATGGTCGTTACAACAACGGTTCTATTTAAACTCAGACTTAACAGAAAAAGCAAGTTAAAGGTAATTGTCGTTAATTGCAAATATATCCGAAGGTCGGTGCTCAATCATTGATCAAAGATAAGCCCGGAATACAAATAGATGATTAATTGGTTCTTCATTGTTATGCAATTTTACGACTGTTCCAACAGACATATCCTGAAAAATAGATTAACTCTTTCACTGCTGAATTTAACAAAGTCGACTATTCAATGTTGAAAAGTGGACCACTCCATTTTTTGTTCATCGGGAATTTTGGTAACATTTAATGTCTAAGTGGCAACCAATACATATTTCAGTAAAGTCAGATCGTTACGAGATGTCTCACCAAAATATGTATTGCTTGAAAAATCCTTTAATTTCTTTTGGCTGCGAAGGGGCTAAGAATGGCTATGCGAACGGTTTGAATATAACAGAGCAAGGCCATACCCAAAACAAACCTTCGTACACCACACGAAAAAGATCAAATTGCATACTGTTATATGGTCATAAACGTTATGAGAAGCTTATAGGATGCTTGTCTAACTAGATAGCAAACTGCGACGGTCCTGATCAGATTGCGCGAGGTCTTCGCCGTTTTTAACATTATACAAGTTATTTCACGGCGGCAAGTTCACCTAACAACGTTCTAACTGAATTTCTTCCCAGGCTACTGGTCACTTATTCATAACTATTTTAGCATGTGGATGGAGGACGAATGATGCTAGGAAGGTACAATGAATGATGTAAATCATCGGACAGAAAAGAAGGCCCTAAACACACACTACTATTCATATGCATCTGGAGCTTCCCACATAAATTTCAGCAAACAAGTGGAAGATCAAAGTCGCGTTGACTGTTTGTAGAAAACGATGACGAAAGGAACACACGATGACTTATGTAAATACTCGGACAGAGAAGGTTGCCGAGTCGAGGTTCGAACTCCCGATCTCGTGGTGGACAGCTCTCCTCATTACCGACAGAGCTATCGCGGTTTGACACACACACACGAACCGTAAATAAATGATTGATTGATTGACATTAACGCTGTTTTCAACACATTTTCATTCATATAACCGCGGCCCGTTTACCTTTTCATATGTGTTTTGGTTTTCTCACACCAGTACTCCGCAAAAATGTCTTTCCAAGCAACGGGCAGCTTTTCCAGATAGACTGCCAGTCAATTAGTGGAAAATTGTAGGAATGACGCTTGTCGCACGGGCCGTAAATTAATCAGCAACTTGACTATATCTAGGAATATCTGGGAATACCTATCATAACGATATATGTATGATAAGGCCGGAATGTCGGCAGAAGATAAATTGGTTCCTCGCTTATGTCGACTTTACGACTGTACGGACGGACATATCTTGGATTCATTCGTACGTGGAATTGAGCCACGGTAACCTAAAGGGGTCTTATCTTCCTTGTAGAAGTCTTATTATTTAACCCTTTCACTGATATGGACGTTTTCTAACGCTTTAACGAACAATTACTAACGGAAAGGGTTCATGTTTCCCTTTCGACTGATTTAAAATACACGTTAAACGAAATTCGACCTCCAGTGGATTTGGAACCAATGGCAAAATCGACAAAATGGTTTACTAGTATCACCAGTTGTTGGTCGTATTGTGAAAATTACTTTGAATCAATGGTAATAACGACAAAATAGTTTACTCGTATCATCAGTGTTTGGTCGTATTGTGAAAATGATTTGACCTTGGATTCGGGACGTCACAATTCTGACCCCTGCACGCGGACATAGGTAGAAACGGTAACCTAGTGAATGTGCGTGGGCTGTGGAATCTATATAACTAGACTACGTCATATACGAACTTTCACGAAGTTATCCGATGTCTCCCTATGTTCGAGTGTAGTGGACCGTCTGAAGTATGTGCTTGTACGCGGTCAATTAATTGACGTACTATTTTGCTTCAAACAAAACAAACAGTAGGCGACCAAGATCAGACTGCACGTCACGTACATGAACGTGTATGCTCGTATTGGTTGACGGCAGAGGTGTCCCACTATGATGTGGATACTCAAAAGAATCGTTTGCGTAGGGTCAAAATTGATAGAGTGAGAGGGTCAAATAAGGATGTTTAGAACATGCAAAACGCGCCTTATCGAGAGCTCTGGTCGACAGCAGTATAATACATTTGAACGCGAACATAGGTAGAAACGGTGCGGGGGCTGTGGAATAAACATAGCTCTACTGGGTCATACGAACTTACACGTAGGAACAGAAGTTTCTACCTAGTTTTCATTTGCACTATTCAGAGTTTTCGTTCAAATATGTTTTACAATAGCCTTTCTCCAAAGATTTGGGTGTTTTGTTCGACTCGATTATGAATACAGAAGGTGCATACTGGTCTGTATCGGGCTCTTCGCTGGTAATTTACACGCAAAGGTCGGTTTTAGCCTGATCTGTCTTTCGAAAACGTTTTGGGAAAAAGGCAAATACTTCATTACCATACTTTCATTTAGAGAAATTGTCCATATTTGTGCCTATATGTTTTCAAATTCATCGCATCAGATGACTTTAGAAAACAATTTGGCACAATGAGAGAAATTGCTCAAAATTAGCAATTTATTCACAAAGTTTATACATTCATTTATAAATACTTTCCACAGTTTTACCTAGATTTTTTTAAAATGCATCTGCTGTAGATTTTATTGCATATTGGAAAGGGTCAATGTGGCATCAATTCTGAGAAGTCTCATGTTTTTATCTCGCATACAACTCTCAGCGACGTTAGGGTCTCGCGTGACTTGGTCCATTGAATGTATAATCCACCTTTATACATGGCGTACACGCACGCTATTATTACTGCGGAATAAACTTCTTGTTTTATCACCTCTGTCCGCATTTGACGCCATGCTGTTATTTTGAATAGACTGTTTGATGGTTTGGTGGGCGATAAGAATGTGTTTTACCTGTTCTCATTTCTTTTCTTACACGCATACATTTCTCTCTTTCTTACCTATGAAGAATAATTAAGTTAAGAATTAAGAAAAGGTTCATAGCCCGCTTTATTCCTTGAAATTCTGTCAATGTTATCTGTTTATTTCTAATGATGAGAAGAGTAAAATACATTATACATGTAACAGTTAGTTACTAGTAATACAATGCCCGATGTATACTAATGCTGCTATATACTACAACTACAACAACTACTACAACTACTACTACTACTACTACAACTACAACTACTACAACTACTACTACTACAATTATTTTACTACAACTACTACAACTACTACTACTACAATTAATTTTACTACAACTACTACTTCTACAACCCCCACCAATGTTTCCGACGCTGCTACTGCTACTTTTCCAACTACCAGTACCACTACTACTACTACTACAACTACTACTACTACTACTACTACTACTACTACTACTACTACTACTACTACTACTACTACTACTACTACTACTACTACTACTACTGGTACTACTACTACTACTACTATTACTACTACTACTACTACTACTACTACTACTACTACTACTACTACTACTACTACTACTACTACTACTACTACTACTACTACTACTACTACTACTACTATTACTACTACTACTACTGGTACTACTACTTGTACTACTACTACTACTACTACTACTACTACTGGTACTACTACTGGTACTACTACTACTACTACTACTACTACTACTACTACTACTACTACAACTACTACTACTACTACTACTACTACTACTACTACTACTACTACTACTACTACTACTACTACTACTACTACTACTACTACTACTACTACTACTACTACTACTATTGCTTCTACTAATATTACTACTACTACTACTACTACTACTACTACTACTACTACTACTACTACTGGTACTACTACTACTACTACTACTACTACTACTACTACTACTACTACTACTACTACTACTACTACTACTACTACTTCTACTACTTCTACTACTACTACTTATTCTACTTCTACAACTACTAGTACTACTAATTGTATTATCATTTTAAAACGCGAGTCTCTTTACTATTCCCACATGCCACAAAATCCCGCATTTTTGCGTGATGTATTATCATAGTGAATCTCGGTATCGGTGTAGCGTGAAATTTGCGAGGTCGTAAATGTAAGCTACAATTGTACTGACAAGGCATAATGTGCATGGGCGTAAAACGAAGACTGCTGATCAGGATCTATAATGTTTGACATCTAGTCTAGTCGCTAAACCTCTTTGGTGATTCTTGAGAACGGTTATGACCGGCTAAAAATGTCCCACATACAGACGTTTGCTGACGCCTCTGGTGCAGAAAATGTTTGAGAACATTCTGACAAAAGGAGAATTATAAGGGATAATGAGCATTTTCTTCCTTTGTCAATAATTGTTCTTTCATTCATAGTGAGTTCCCATATTTTTGCCGAGATGTTTTAAAGTCGCCTGCTGCAGATTTAATAAAAATGACATTCATATCAATTAGATCACATTACATAGCATAAATGGATGTGCGAAGGAAAGAAACTTAGCGAAATAAAATTATCCGGTGGTGAAAGTCGTCTTCATTGCTGCTCGAGGCTCTCATGCACGGAATAGCTGGCGTGGATCAAACATGTTTGTACAGATCACGAGACTGACGAAAACGGATACAAATAGTCCGGTGTCCGATGAACATGTCTTCAGGCTTGAGTTGGCGCAACATCTCCACATTTAATGTCTCCAAGATGACCAACAGCAAGACCAAGCCATGGAGGAAGGATTCCAGTGGCGATAGAAGAGCTGAATAGGCCGCCACCCCAGAGAAAGCAGGTTTAGTCTTAGAAGAAGTTGCAATTTCCAGAATCGCATTCTGAGCCACATGAAGAAGCCCTTTTTGACCCTGAAGAGATCCATGCAAGGACAGAATATATCCCAAGTCCCAGTCATTCCCAGTTTCATCAAAGACAACTCACAAGTCAAGTAAATCAAAGTCAAAGAAGAAGTTCAAGAAGACTTGCAGCATCCGAGATAAGCAGAAAGAAGTCATGGAATGGGTTATGTCACATCTCTGACTTTGGAACATGAAGCACAAGTACTTAAAATCAAAGCATTGAAAGTGCTCACAGCAAGGGGCTAACTGCAGATTACATTTGGACATGGATAATTCTAACTAGAACACTTTACAATATAGCACTTTGTTATGTCCATATATTGAATGAGAACGGAGTTGAACGCAAAATACTGTACACACAGTATGGTGGTCTATCTATATACTAAAATTAGACACACATATGCGCATCTACTATCTCGGTAGTTTCTGATTAGCACACCTCCTGGTTTAGAATGATTATTAACAATTATTTGTTTAATGCAATTAACACATGTACATGTCATTTCAAAATCACATGAACGTCTCTGCCTATCAATGATAGATATACTGAGAGTCCAATTATAATATCAAAGCAGAAATAAAATCCTGTGTAATCTACATTTTCTTCAGCGTGATATAACTGAAATATTGTTAAAAGCGACGTAAAACATCATACACACGAATTCATAAATTTCACAAAGCATAGGTGAACAGTTTTAAATGCATTGCTTTTGAATTCTTTTTAAACTCCAACATTTTGAAGCAGTTGGCTGCAGTATGAGGAATTTATAAGACAACAATGAAAAAGATGATTATAATATGTATTATATAAAAAAAAACACCCCCACAAAACAAGATAGACAGACAGAGGCGTCACAACAATTAACGAAATTAACAGTAAAACACATCCAGAAGACGGAATAAGTCCCAGTGATAAAATATATATCAAAAGAGAATCACATTTTTGAAATGATAGTTGATATTTTATGAAGATAAAACGCTTCAATTAAAAATAATTCGCTAGGACGTTTATCGATTTCTTATAATTATTTAAATGTACACAATGCATAGAAGTTGTCCGGCTGGTGTAGAGGTATGTACTTTCGCTTGATTGACATGACCTCACCATTACAAGGAACGCATTCGCCGAACAAGAAAAAGACAAGAAAAGCATGCGAACGGAGACGAACGGATAGATTTTTGTTCCATCCGTCGGCCGTCCGTTAATGCCATCTTGCAGGGTGTGACAGTACCTACCACCGTATTTCAGTTCAATCACGACATTGCAGGTATCACAGACTGGTACGACACGTGATTTGTCATGCTATTACCGAACAAATATGAACAACAATAAGTATATTAAGTGACTACTATATTTCTTCGGCAATTTAGTAAAGCCCGATCAAAGCTCGAATCCTTATTTTCGGACTTTCAAGGCAGGGACTGTTATATATTAACCCATTCCCACTGACAACAAATCTACAACATACAACTGTGAAACATCCCTATAACTGTGTATAAAGGGAAGTATGCTTATCGAATAGATTTTAACACATTGTGGCAAAAGGAGAAATTGTTCGTCATGAGTAATTTCTCCTATTGCTACAATGTTTTCAAAATACGTATGCATCAGGTGAGGCAAAATTCATCATTATGTGAGAAAGGGTTATGACTTGGCACAGAATTGTGCGCAATAAGATGATACCATTTTTGCTACTAATATCCGTATAGGAACTTTCTTCGCTGGAAATGTGTAAGACGACATATTTATATTGTATTCTGATCTGAATCAGTATAACTTATAAGACTTTCGAAGGTCATTTATCACTTGACCTTATCTATCTCATCAACAACCTCTTGGACTCAAACAATGCCTACCCCCCACTTAGAGATCGTGGAAACACTTCAACGGCAATTAAGAAAATGAGTCTGGCAAAAGCGAGTAAAAACGAAATAATTAGTATTGATTAGAGGAAACTTTTGACCTCTTTATCAATTCTATTCTCCCCGCTTTCTGTCAGAAATATTACTGCCGCGTTTGGTCAAAAGGGGTACTATGCTACCCATGCCATTAATTTTGTATATGAGCCGTCCCGCAAGAAAACCAAAGTTATGGACTCTTCGTAATGTATCGACCCAGATCAGCCTGTGTACTCCGCGCAGGCTAATTCGGGCCGACACATTCCGTCTCAGGGTGATAGAGGTATAGAGTAATGATTCCTAAAACAAAAAATCCACAGGAGGCGAAAAAAATATGTCCGGGTTCGTCTGCTCGGTATGCTTAGGCTGATCCTGGTCGATATTTTACGCAGAAACCACAATGTTGGTTTTCTCGCAAGACTTTCATGTACTACCTGTATTATTTATCCTGATACCGATTCACCAGAGGTAGAGCTATTCCCACAACTATAAGCGCCAAGAAGGGAAGTCATAACTACCAATTTAAAAGTATGTGTATGACTCGACCGGGGATCGCACCATAGTTTCCCGTTTCCCGGAAGGCGGACGATGTTACCACGTCACCACGGAGGAGACTCATGTGAGTGTATTAATTGATTAGTCTTCGCTAAGAATTAATAAATGAGTAGCGGGAGGCTTCGCTAAGAATTAATAAATGAGTAGCGGGAGGCTTCGCTAAGAATTGATAAATGAGTAGCGGGTTTTGACGATCATCAGACTGTACGAGTATGTAAGCTGATTATGGTCCACAATGTTCACAATAGTTGGCTAAAGTCACGTGTAGCTTTCAGACATTTACGTACCTGCAAGACTATTTGAGACATCACGCGAAAACAGATATTGTTGTATCCACAGTATAGCAACATATAAAAGGGGGAATTGTAGTAGAACAACTAATTTTATTTTATCAAGCTCTTGTCAGTGTAGATAAAATGTGAATGATCCGGTGAGTCTACACATTTGCATAGGCTCGTCTGAGTCTCCCATTTTCATTGATGATACAATACTTTGTTTTAAATGATGCGACTTAGTTCTTATTAGAGGAGATATTTTGAATCAAATTACCCTCATAAGTCTTTAAATGTGAGTCGTTTACATGTTGGAAAATAAGTACAATTATTCTGGTTTTGGGAATACATTTAAACTAACTTACTTAGTGACTACAGTCATAGATGGTGTTGAACCCTTCTCCACATGCGTATCTTACTTTTGAGGCATCTGCAACAGATAACTTTTGAAAATATTGTGACAAAAAGAAGACGTCGCTCGTAAAGAGAAACAAACTTCTTTTGCCACAATGTGTTCTCTCTATTCAATACCAATACTATTTATTGAAATTGTCCATATTTTGTTAAATTCTTTTAAATTCGTCTACTGCAGATTTGTTGAATATGGGGACATGTTAAGTTTTACCATCATATAAAAAGTACTATCCAAACTATAGCTATGACTATACGACTCAACATATGGAATGTTATTGCATTTTGACGCCTGTCAAATATCCACAAACACTTCTTTCAACTGCTGATAAGCCACTGAGAGGCTTGATCAAGATTGATGACGGTACATAAAGGTCGTTGGAATTAGTACACGAACCATCTGTGAATGCTGCCCTCTTTTAACCCCTAGCCGACAAACAACAAATCGTAAGTATCTTTGGACAAATATACAAATGCGTCAAACCGCGTCTGCGAGTAGGAACACTTTTAAAAGTCAAACGGTGCAAATAGACCGGGAAAAGTTTTGTTAAACTAGGCTGGAGTTTATAAACTTTATTTACCATTAGCTTTTAATACGGAACGTATAACCTAGTGTCATTTACGCGCGTGTTGCATGCACGTCAGCACGAGTTTGTTGTAAGGTTTATTGAGTGTTTGGTGTTTTACGCCGCTTTTAACACGTTTCAAGTTACATCACGGCGTTTCAAGTTACATCACGGCGTTTCTAGTTACATCACGGCGTTTCAAGTTACATCACGGCGTTTCTAGTTACATCACGGCGTTTCTAGTTACATCACGGCGTTTCAAGTTACATCACGGCGTTTCAAGTTACATCACGGCGTTTCTAGTTACATCACGGCGTTTCAAGTTACATCACGGCGTTTCTAGTTACATCACGGCGTTTCTAGTTACATCACGGCGTTTCAAGTTACATCACGGCGTTTCAAGTTACATCACGGCGTTTCTAGTTACATCACGGCGTTTCAAGTTACATCACGGCGTTTCAAGTTACATCACGGCGTTTCTAGTTACATCACGGCGTTTCAAGTTACATCACGGCGTTTCTAGTTACATCACGGCGTTTCAAGTTACATCACGGCGTTTCTAGTTACATCACGGCGTTTCAAGTTACATCACGGCGTTTCTAGTTACATCACGGCGTTTCTAGTTACATCACGGCGTTTCAAGTTACATCACGGCGTTTCAAGTTACATCACGGCGTTTCTAGTTACATCACGGCGTTTCTAGTTACCAGTTACTAGTCCATTTATCCTGACACCAGCCAGTCAGTCGTAATGCTCACCCTGCCACCCTGAGCACAGCGATTACTTCCATGTTAAAAGTATTTGGTATGACCCGGCTGGGAAACGAAACCCGCGACCTTCCGCACCCGAGGCAGAAGCTCTACCATTACACCACTGAGGCAATTTATTCAAGTCTATCCAAATGACTATTATATCCATATATTTTGTATTTTTATTTGTTTTATGAAAAACATAACCATATGATTATATACATGTTCGATTAACATTAGTGACCGATAACGACAATAGTCAACTATCTAAGGGTCGTGAGTTCAAAACCTGACTCAGCCGTTGATTCTTTCTGGTGATTGACAAAAGTCACATTGACTAGCATCATTCGTACTACATTAATTGGGTAACACATATATATATATGGGGAGATACTGGCTAATTGCCATGACAGAACGTTGTGCTGAATACCGGTGCTTGAAGCCAGGAAACACGTGCTTAGATGAACTGTCCGTTGTTATACAACTGTAAACCAGCTGAAAACATCTCTAAGCTCCAATCAATATTTTAATGAATCACTTTACACAATGTTTAGTGTCAGGTTAGAAGTGTCAAGTAATAATTTTATTCACATTAATTATTCGTTTACTGTGTCTATATGGGGAGAGAGCCAATTGCCCTGAAAGAATGTTGTGTGGAATACTGGTACCAGAAATCCAGGAAACACAAGATTAGCTAAACTCTCCGTCCTGATATAACTGAAAACCTGATGAAATCTGCTCTAAGCTCCAACAAATAACGTAATCATTATATTTACACAATGGTCAGTGTCAGGTTAGACGTGTCAAGTTATACTTTTATTCACCTTAATTATTTACCTTAATTATTCATTTACTTCTTTGTCTTTATTGGGAAATAGCCAATTGCCCTGAAAGACTTGGTACCTGAAAGCCAGGAAACACATGGTTAGCTAAACTCTCCGTCGTGATATAACTGAAAACCTGATGAAAACTGCTCTAAGCTTCAATCAGTTACGTAAATATTA
Source organism: Serripes groenlandicus (assembly GCA_031761405.1). Lineage (NCBI taxonomy): Eukaryota > Metazoa > Mollusca > Bivalvia > Cardiida > Cardiidae > Serripes > Serripes groenlandicus. Next base: position 2,288 of record JASEVX010000408.1, on the reverse strand, counting down.
TATTTACACAATGTTCAGTGTCAGGTTAGACGTGTCAAGTAATACCTTTATCTACCTTAACTATTCATTTACTTTGAATGATTCTTTTCTTGGTATATTTTAACCAGGTGAGTCTAAAATAGCTGTCTATGGATTTAGTTCTTTGGTGGGAACCGATCTAGGATATCCATGAATTTATCAGATAAAAAATAAGGCGAAGTAACTCTTGTTGTATTATTTGTACCCATATTGAACTATTATTTATGGCGAATAATAAGTTTTAACTTCTATATTAGTAAATGGCAGGCAGTGAGCTCGAGACATACAAGCATTTCAAATTAAAACTATATTTTGTTACGCATGTATGTGCTCAACGCAGCCGCGTATGTATTGCGATGACTTTGCCATAAAGGGTTACTTTCCTAAGGCTTTGATTACCGTGTACCCTCTCCCTAATATAACTTCCTATGAAGTAGACGACCAATGAACACACTGCATCTCCCTAATAGAACTTCCTATGAAGTAGACGACCATTGAACACACTGCTTCTCCCTAATATAACTTCCTATGAAGTAGACGACCATTGAAAACACTGCATCTCCCTAATAGAACTTCCTATGAAGTAGACGACCATTGAACACACTGCTTCTCCCTAATAGAACTTCCTATGAAGTAGACGACCATTGAACACACTGCTTCTCCCTAATAGAACTTCCTATGAAGTAGACGACCATTGAACACACTGCTTCTCCCTAATAGAACTTCCTATGAAGTAGTCGATCATTGAACACACTGCATCTTCCTAATAGAACTTCCTATGAAGTAGACGACCATTGAACACACTGCATCTCCCTAATAGAACTTCCTATGAAGTAGACGACCATTGAACACACTGCATCTCCCTAATAGAACTTCCTATGAAGTAGACGACCATTGAACACACTGCAATTCTCTAATAGAACTTCCTATGAAGTATACGACCATTGAACACACTGCATCTCCCTAATAGAACTGTCTATGAAGTAGACGACCATTGAAAACACTGCGAGGAAAAAAGAGAAATTGCTAAATATCTAAATATTAGCCATTTCTCCCTTTTCGTACAGTTTCAAATCATATTTTTTGTCTGAAGAAAACGCAGTAATATAACCGAAATACTGTTGAAAGCATCATTCGACCCCCCCCCCCCCCCCTCCCCCACCCAGGCAAAGCCATTGGATTGTAATAGCCCATACATTTCCAAATCACACAAGGTCGGTTTTCGCATGGCGTAGCTCAATTGGTAAATCATATCATAAATCAAAGTGGTGTCACCGCGATTCTACAACTTTTTGTCCGACTTAAATTTGTCTGCCTACAAAATATTTAATTTCTCTCCTAACATGTCTTACATAAATCTTTCGCGTATACATCACATATCTGCACCACCAGACTGTTGACAATATCTAGACACGACTTCGAAATATATATATATATATATATATATATATATATTATAAAATGGTTGAAAAATATTGGGGCAAAATGAGAAATTGCTAATTTTGAGCAACTGTATCCTTTTTTCACAATGTTTTCAAAAGTTGTACGCTGTAGATGCTTCGAAATGCGTATGCGTGTGTAAAAGGGTTAATGGCCCCTTTGATTTACTCCTTCCAAGTTCCAAGATCAAGCGGGTGTGAAATGTGTTACCTTGTATTCAAAGTTCGAGTATCTCACCACTCTGGATACTTAGATTGGTTCGGTTTTTAGTTAGGGGCTTTACGCGTTTTGAATAGTAGTTCAGTTATATCACGTTCACTGTACGCTGAGCCATGTTCCCTAGGTGACTTAACAATCATAGACACGGAAACATGCCTTGTCCAAAGGCATTCCATTTGTGATATGTGGACACGTAAATACCGACATGTAAAACGAAAGCTTTAACTTGTTGGCTTGTTTAAACGGTGTTTTATGCCGCGTTCAACGGCATTTTATTATTGTTTTGTTACCCGGTCCCCGGTCGGGTCCGTAATTATGACAGCGTTCGGGTCATTGTAAACACACACATTATTAATGGTAGTAATAGATTCCCTCCATGGCTCCCAGGGTTGCGCGGACAGAACTAAGACCAATGCATTTGTGTTGGGATAAATAATACCGAAAGTACTTGTCAATGACTCAGAAAACGCCGTGATGAAACGGATTACTGACCTACTGGCAATTACAATCAAAGAGAATTCAGCCTTTGGGATTTCCCCATACATCCGGAGCGAGTACCGGTGTAGTCTCCAGGAAGCAGACATCGAGCGCGAATGATATAAGCTGGTTAC
>JASEVX010000407.1:35607-143051 GCA_031761405.1 Serripes groenlandicus | reverse complement strand
TGTGGGTACTCAAAAAGAAATGTCTCGCTGAGACAATTCTTTTGAGCACCTACAACATTGTGTTTTAATGTGAGATAAAGAGTGAACCCTTTCCCTCATAAAGACGCTTTCTGACGCCTCTGCAGCAGACGGCCTTTTGAAAAACGAGCAATTTCTCCTTTTGCCACAATGTTTTACTATTTTTAGTCATAGGTAATCCATTGAATTATAGAGATTTTCTATTTTTGACAAAATACGTTCAAAGTCGTCTGCTGCAGAATTGTCGTATGAGGGAAAACGTTAATTGTGGCTTCCCCTCGTTGTTTCTTTTTTCAGTTATGTTATAGCGACACTACACTAATCAATGAGTTATGTGTCACTAACCACTACTATACTAGGAATGTGTTTTACCCAAGGGCACTCCATTGACCACCGCGAGTGGGGTTCGAACCCGGGACGCCTAAGGAACTTTAATTGATTTGTTTATGTTATCATGTAATTTCCTCTAACTTCCAATATGTGCGATGTGCACTTGCGTTTACCAGTATACGAGAAGCCCTACAACATGTCCATTATTTCCGTTTTAAATCCCGAGCATTGTTCATAAACAAACCGCAAAGATAGACCCAATGAAATAATGTGAACAGATGAATTTAACAATGATAAACTTTGTAACTAAAATTACTGAGATCACACAAGTGTCTACATGTGTATATTCCACCCAGTCTGCAAATAATCTTAAGCATCTACTCTGATTATTTACTTTAATGCAAGTTCAATGAGACTGCATTTCTGTACAGTTGATATATTGTGGTAAAAGCCGTTTTTTTCAACAGCATTTCAGCTATATCACGGCGGCCAGTTTGCTTCCGCATAGTGTTTCCTGACTCTTTCGACGTGAATTAGAGATCAACACAACATGTTTCCAAGGCAACTGGCTACTATATGCACCTCGATGAATCAGGCGACTTCTGAATTCATTGTGGCAATAGGTAAAACATGAAATATGCCCCTTATCTCGAGCTCTGCATATGAGTTAAATAATCGTTGTTATCTGTTTATACTTACTAGACAAAAACACACAATGTTTACATATCATTTTTTACAATGTTTTCTTTGTGTTATTATTATTATTACAACCTTTTTTGGAAAACATACCATTGGCCACTGACATTGGCACATTCTTATAAAAAAAAAAAAAAACATTTATTGATTGTTAGGAGGGAAGGAAAGAGAGAGGGAGAGAGAGAGAGAGAGAGAGAGAGAGAGGAGAGAGAGAGAGAGAGAGAGAGAGAGAGAGAGAGAGAGAAGAGAGAGAGAGAGAGAGAGAGAGAGAGAGAGAGAGAGAGAGAGAGAGAGAGAGAGATAGGAGAGAGAGAGAGAGAGAGAGAGAGAGAGAGAGAGAGAGAAGAGAGAGAGAGGGGGGAAGAGAAAGAGAGAGAGATATGGTGAAAAAGAGAGAGAGAGGAGAGAGAGGGGGAGAAAGAAAGAGAGGAGAGAGAGAGATAGAGAGAGTGAGAGGGTAATGAGAGAGAAAGACAGACAGACATACATACATATGTAGATAGAGAGAGAGAGAGAGAGAGAGAGAGAGAGAGAGAGAGAGAGAGAGAGAGAGAGAGAGACAACACACCACACAGAGAGAGAGAGAGAGAGAGAGAGACAGAGACAGAGAGAGAGAGAGAGAGAGAGAGAGAGAGAGGAGAGAGAGACAGACAGACAGACAGACAGAGACAGAGACAAGAGACAGAGACAGAGAGACAGAGAGAGAGACAGAGAGAGAGGACAGAGAGAGAGAGAGAGAGAGAGAGAGACAGACAGAGAGGCAGAGAGAGAGAGAGAGAGACAGAGAGAGAGAGAGAGATGAGAAAAAGAGAGAGAGACAAACAGACAGACAGACAGACAGACAGACAGACAGACAGACAGACAGACAGACAGACAGACAGACAGACAGACAGACAGACAGACAGACAGACAGACAGACAGACAGACAGACAGACAGACAGACAGAGAAAGAGACAGACAGACAACATACAAGACAGACATAGAGAGAGAGAGAGAGAGATAGAGAGAGAGAGAGAGAGAGAGAGAGAGAGAGAGAGAGAGAGAGAGAGAGAGAGAGAGAGAGAGAGAGAGAGAGAGAGACACACACACACACACACACACACACACACACACAGACAGACAGACAGACAGACAGACAGACAGACAGACAGACAGACAGACAGACAGACAGACAGACAGACAGACAGAGACAGACAGAGACAGACAGACAGACAGAGATAGACAGAGACAGACAGAGACAGAGACAGAGACAGACAGAGAGTGGAGAAAGAGAGACAGAGAGGGGAAGGGAGACATATAGACCACAATCAGACAGCCATCTTTTACAAATGTTTCCCGTTCTTAATATGTCATTTCTTGCTCTTGTTATGATTATAAATACGGTAATATTCAAGGTATGTGAATGTTTAACCTTGTAGTGAGTTCATTGTTGATTTTAAAATATGATTTATCCATCTAAAAGATATTTTTCAAGTGATCGTTATGTTTGTCGTAGAAAAGGTCAAAGTTAAAGTTGCCTACAATGATTAATCCGAAATTGCAGTTACCTCCCTTGGTACGTATATTTCTACATGGGAAGTATCTTGGAATTTCACTTGGTCAAAGCTTGTCATTCAGTAGGGCCATGTCTTGTGTTAAACCCTCTACCACATACATACGACTATTGAAAACATTGTAGAGAATGGAAACAGTTCTCATAATGAGCAATTTCTCCATTTCTCTTTCTGTTTTGAACTATTTTCAATGAATATTCTTTCATTTATATTTTTGACAATATGTTTTCAAAGTCATCTGCTGCAAATGAGCTCTAAATGGGAAGGGTTAATAAAAGGAAATGACGTTGACTGGACGTTGAACTTCATGAATTGGGTTAAGGTATCAATTACAAAACTTTTCAAGAGTACATGTAGATCTACACTGATTTCAGATCATTCCGTTGAATCAGAAGGCTATAGTTCGAATACATGTACATCATGATTTAACCCACTATAAAAGAGATAATAATAAAGCAGCTCTAACCTGATTTGTAAATTATTTTATAGAACAATATACAGATCCGTCCTATTCGAATTAAAGTTTTTAACTGCAAAACCCAGCCGGAGTTGGGCCGACTTTGGCTCGACTCGCACTAACTACAAGATTCATACAAGATGAAAATTTCCAGATAATTTCCATATACTTCAGATGGTTCAAGCTTGTCCATATAGACAGTTAGGGCTCGCCAGAATTAATACAGTCGAAGTTGTCGGAACTCCGGCTATTCGGTGGATTGACTCGTTATGACTTCCAGGATTTGCACCCGACATGTTTGAGTTAAGAGTTTAGCCGACATCCTGACATGTTTTGCGCCGATGGTCGGAGTTGAGATTTTCCCAACAAAGTGCCGATTTTGCACCTGTTCGAGTTTAGCCTGCCGCGTTCGCACATAATTCATATGGTTCAAGTTATGATGACCAGAATAGCCAGAATTATGTTATTTCGGCTGGCTAGTATAGTCGTAGTAATATGAAAATACAGTTGTTCCGGCCGATTGATAGAGCCAGAGTAGCCGGTACTCGGCTGTTCCGGCTAGTTAATACAGCCTAATACGGCTAGTTAAGTTGAGCTGAAGTAGACGGAGTTCTCGCAGTTCTGGCTTTTCAGTTAGTTGAGCTGAAGTAGACGGAGTTCTCGCAGTTGGCTTTTCCAGCTACTTCGGCTAACTTCACGCACATTGTGTAAATGTACACTAAATCAACATCATAAAGTGGGTGTGTCCTTATTTTTAAATAACCAATCGAGTAGTTTGTTGTTAGAACTACTTTCGCTGGTACGTTACGGTACGATTGTGTGCGATTTTTCATTTTATACGCACATGATGTGGTATTTTTGCCGAGTCTGTTACTCAGTTCCATAGGTCGATATATTAACCCTTTCCCACAAATCTTAAGCAGACGACTTTGATACCATTTGGTAAAAAATATCAAAACTTTCTATGAATGAAACAGCAATTATTGAATAAAGGTGGAGACTCTGTGGTAAAAGGAGAAAATGCTGATAATGTTTCTAAATGTTGTCTGCTGCAGACGCATCAGAAAGCGTTAAGGCGTAATCTATCAGTACAATACAGAATTAATATCGAATTCGATAGAATAATCTTGATTCCAATAAGCATCAAAGTACAGATGTATATGTCTAATGGGAAAAGTATTAACACTTCCCATATGTAGTCTAAAGCATTCGCAGCAGACGACTTTTGAAAACATCGTGGCAAAAAGGAGAAATTGCTCATAATGCTTGCAACTTTATTCACTAATTATACCTTAAATTAGAGAGATTTTCCAATTTGTTGTCAATATTTTTCAAAATCGTCTGCCGCAAATGTTTGTGTATGGGAAAGAGTTAACTAAGGTATTACAATAAATTTCCAAAATTTGGATCATTCGAGCCGAGCTCAGTATATGTCCAAGCCGTTTTCCTTTTCTGTCCCCCAATTGTTTATTTGTTATTCTATGTTTAATTTGAAATTGCAGTTACCTCCCATTGATCGTATTTTCAAACTGACAAGATCCTTGGAATTCTACCTAATATCAGAAACCATTCAAATTATAATACGTATCACAAATAAGCGAAAACTAATTAAATAAATAACACAGGACTTGTATGAGATGCAATTAAATCATTGACATAATAAAAAGCAGGACAATTGGATGTATGAATATTCACGAAATTGAATATTTGCCACGGAACACTCATGGATGTGACAAGAAGAACACACACGATAACTTATTAGTTATTACAGGTCTATCTAATTTTTTGGAATATTTGGATAACTACAAGGCAAACTATGCTGATTTCAGGTGAGACAGCTCGTTATGATATGAAGAATTTTAAAGATCTTAAAATATGCCACAGGATTAAATAGTTATTCCGGAAAAAAGCATCTCGTTTTCTATTAAATGCCAATAGTGTTGCACCGTTTTGTGTCCTTATTACATTCGAATGGTGTTTCCAAATAAGCCCAAGCGTATTTCTCTTTCCAACGCCGGATAAGGGATCCATAGATCTGAAATCAATAAATGATACATTATACACAGTTTAGATGTATGCTATAACACTGTGCTTTTAATGCTCCAATAAAATGAGCATGGTTATGTTAACATTTTTAAAAAGGTTAACATTTTTTTATGAATACATTTTATATGTAATTTACGATGACTATAAACAATTTAATAATCTTGATGAGCATTTCAATAACTCAGATCATACAGTTGACATATAATTCATGACACGACGTAGATATAAAACTGTGTGTAAGAAAATAAATTAAATACCTGTACTACCAATATGTAATATCACAGTAAGTCGACTACGGCGACGGGCATTGGCGCTACCACTTTCTGAAAGTAAAACAGAGGTGTATTTTTTTCATTCGTTCATCTTATCATTAATAATAGAAGAAGTAGTAGTTGTAGTTGTAGTGGTGGTGATAATAGTATGAGTGTTATTATTGTTATTTTTATTATTTAATTTTTATTACTATTACTATTAATAGAAGTAGCAGAAGTAGTAGAAGTACAATTACGGCGACGGGCATTGGCGCTACCACTTTCTGAAAGTAAAACAGAGGTGTATTTTTTTCATTCGTTCATCTTATCATTAATAATAGAAGAAGTAGTAGTTGTAGTTGTAGTGGTGGTGATAATAGTAAGGGTGTTATTATTATTATTTTTATCATTTATATTATTTAATTTTTATTAATATTATTATTAATAGAAGTAGTAGAAGTAGTAGAAATACGATTACGGCGACGGGCATTGGTGCTACCACTTACTGAAAGCAAAACAGATGGGTATTTTTTTCATTCGTTCATCTTATCAATAATGATAGAAGTAGTTGTAGTTGTGATAATAGTATTATTAATCGAAGTAGTAGAAGTAAGAGAAGTAGCAGTCGTAGTAGTAGTAGTAGTAGTAGTAGAAGTGGTAGAAGTGGAAGTAGTATGAGTAGTAGTAGTAGAAGAAGTAGTTGTAGTAGTATTAGTGGTAGAAGTAGTAGTAGTGGAAGTAGGAGTAGAAGTAGTAGTAGTAGTAGTAGAAGTAGTAGTAGTATTAGTAGTAGTAGTAGTAGAAGAAGTAGTTGTAGTAGTAGTAGTGGTAGAAGTAGTAGTAGTAGTAGAAGTAGTAGTAGTATGAGTAGTAGTAGTAGTAGTAGAAGAAGTAGTTGTAGTAGTAGTAGTGGTAGAAGTAGTAGAAGTAGTAGTAGGAGTAGAAGTAGTAGTAGTAGTAGTATAAGTAGTAGTAGTAGTAGTAGTAGTAGTAGTAGTAGTAGTAGTAGTAGTAGTAGTAGTAAAGTAGTAGTAGTAGTAGTAGTAGTAGTAGTAGTGGAAGTAGTTGTAGTAGAAGTAGTAGTCGTAGAAGTAGTAGTAGAAGTAGTAGTAGTAGTAGTAGTAGTAGTAGTAGTAGTAGTAGTGGAAGTAGTTGTAGTAGAAGTAGTAGTCGTAGAAGTAGTAGTAGAAGTAGTAGTAGTAGTAGTAGTAGTAGTAGTAGTAGTAGTAGTAGTAGTAGTAGTAGTAGTAGTAGTAGTAGTAGTAGTTTTAGTTGTAGTAGAAGTAGTAGTAGTAGTAGTAGTAGTAGTAGTAGTAGTAGTAGTATGCGTAGTAGTAGTAGAAGAAGTAGTTGTAGTAGTAGTAGTGGTAGAAGTAGTAGTAGTAGTAGTAGAAGTAGAAGTGGTAGTAGTATGAGTAGTAGTAGTAGAAGAAGTAGTTGTAGTAGTAGCAGTGGGAACAGGCCATCCCTTTTAAATGAATACATGTATTACCTTCGGTTGCACCTCCCTCTTTCTTGTGATCAGCATCTTCTAAGTTTGGAGCTTTTCCATTTCCACCAACATTGGCTTCTGAAAATAAATTAATGTTACCTTATTTATCTTAAACTGAACGTTTTATAAACGTCTTTGATCAGCAGATAGTCAAATTAAAGTTAACGGTGGTAGTAGTGGAAGTAGTTGTAGTAGTAGTAGTAGTAGAAGTGGTAGTAGTATGAGTAGTAGTAGTAGAAGAAACTAAAGAAAAAAAATGTATTTAATAGAATAAGCTGCTTTACCAAAGGTTTCTTTGAATGTACGTATTCATGTAGTTTCGAAAAACAAGTGTGCATATATACCAGAACAGAATTGTTATTTATAGACTTGAACACACATGGTTGATTCTCATAATAATTACAATATACATGTACATACATTATACATAGTATCCACTTGTCATACAACATGAAAAAGGAAGTAAAAAACGTAGTAATACCAATCAAATACAGGTCTATAGGGGGCCTTAATTGCTCTTATGGTATCCAGAATGTTGAAAGATCAAAGCTTGTTTTTCTAAATATAAAATATTATAGCTCCAGCTCTATTGGCTTCAGATGAAAAGCTTTTTTTTAAAAGTGCATATGTGTATGTGTAACTACATGTTCACAGGGAAGAGTCATTTTTAACAACATGACCATTTTATGTACAACTTTTCTAGGAGGCCAACAGGTAATGCTAAACACCAAACATTGCAAGTAAATAACCAGCAGGTAAGACTGAAAATCACATATTGAAGCTAAAGCTCTTGTGGCTTCAGTGGTGAATGGTTATTCAGCTTCACTACATGTATATAGTTATGTGTAAAACACAACAAGAATCCTTGCTGAGACCAATTTTGAAGTCTGTACATATCTGTTTAAAACTACATGTCTCCGGCTTCTGGTCAATTTGATCTTAAGGTATTCATAAATGCGTGTACTTCTTTGGTAGGGGACCATTAGGTAATGCTACATACAGCATATTGAAACTTAAGTTCTTTTGGCTTCAGAGAAGACGACTTCTAGTTATCATTTTATTTCTATGTAAGAAATGGCCCTGAGGTAGGCCATATTTTGAACTCGGGTCAAACTTTGTTCCATTTTGACAGTAAACTACTAGATAATGCTTAATGAATGCATTAAACATTAAAGATCCAGCTGCAACGGTTTCAGAGGAGAATATAGTTAAAGTGTTCACTACATATTGAGAGAATTATGTAAAGTAAAACAATCTAGCCCCAGATACGGATAAGTCAGTATGTGTACTCCTTTTATAGGGTAGCACTGGGTAATGTTTCAGTTCTTTTGGCTTCTCAGACGACGATTGATAGTTATCACTTTATTTCTATATGACTATAAGAATGGGGGCATATTGTATACAACTTTGGAAGTGAACCACTAATAACCAAAATATTATAATTCCAGCTACTGGGGTCTAAGAGAAGAGTGTTTTTAAAATGTTTACTACATATTATAAGAACTGTGTAAAACTTGTCTGCTCCGGATTAAGACTAGTTTTCCCCTTCGGGTAATCAGATATTCAGATATGATGCTTCAGTCCTTGTGGCTTATGAGAAAACGAAGTTTCATTATACAATCAAAATGTTTATATATACTGTAAGTAATTTTTACTTCGCGGTTATCACTTGTTCAATTTGGTGTGTTGTTTTTATAATGTTTTTAATGTTCACCTGACATATCTCTTTTAGAATACAAGTTCCCAGATTAATTATTTGTACACCTTTGGATTATAATCACCTGGTAGTGCTTTAAATCAAAGATTGGTGCTCCAACTCTCTTGTGGCTTCAGTAGAGAAGATGATTTAAGTTTGCATTACTTGTTTGTAAAACTGAATGAGATCAATGTTTTACTTAACCGTAGGTTTAGCACTTGTTCAACTCTGGTAGGGGAGCCCAAATGTAAGAGTGTTAGCTCCAAGTGATATTCTAAGAGCATCTTTAACATAACACCCCTTTCAGTTCCTTGTACGTATTGTTTCTTCAAACTTATCAAGAAAGGTTACCTTTTTTCATATGGAAATTCACGATATTTATGCTAAAGACATGTCTTCAGGGTTTTCATAATAGCTTGAGTATGACACGTTGAATGGATATCATTTGCTGAAACAAGGGACTTAACTGTAGTCTTTGCATATTTACATATCGGTCCTTTTTAGATATTTAAAATATTGTCTATAGTAAAATCGTCTTGGATCAAAGTTAAACGCCGTTTTACTAATTTACTTAAAATAGCAACATAAACAAACAGTATGTGTTTGCATTACAAAGAAACACCATGACAAGTTGCCTATCTTGTTACTTCATCCAACATCATTTTCCTCATACAATCCACTTAAATCAGAATAGTATAACAATCTTACGACGTAAACAAGAAACAGGCCCCATAATCAAGTCAAAACAGCAATTTAAACAACGTCAGCAAAATATTTTATTAAATACATTTCTTCGTAAAATCTTTAACTAAAACGATTGGATACACTTCTTTAAGGATGACTCAGAAAACCAAGCCTTCATCTGTGTTATAGATTTTTTTGTTGCTTCTTTGCATCTAACTGGTAACTGGGTTTGGAAAGCTGGTACATATAAACAGCTAATCGCTGCACTTTTTATAAGACCGAAGAAGAAATATGTTTTTATTCAGCAATCGCAATTAGAAATACAATATATGAAATATAGTAGTTAGCTTGACTATTTTCCAGATTTGTCATCTATGATAATTGGACAAAGAACAACCTATGTGCGTAAAGTTAGCCAGATTAGCCGGAACAGTCGGAATTCCGGCTAATCCGGCTGAATTAACTAGCCGGAATAATCGGAACTCCGGCTGTGTATTAACCAACCAGAACAGCCGGAGTTCCGGCTACTCCGGCTGTATCAATCGGCCGGAACAGCTGTATTTCCTATTACTACGACTGTATAACCAGCCGAAAAAACATCATCCCGGCTATTCTGGTCATCCTAAAGCTTAAACGACATGCATTATTTAGAAATACATTGTCTGTTCATTTCGTATTGGATATATTTTGATGCATGAACGGCAACTAGTGAATCTCGTAGGCATTGCACGAATGCAGAATCGAACCTGGTAGGAGCAATTCTGTCTGATGCATGAACGGCAACTAGTGAATCTCGTAGGCATTGCACGAATGCAGAATCGAACCTGGTAGGAGCAATTCTGTCGGCGCTACACATGTTTGCTCAAACATGATGCTAGTTCGGGAAATCGAGCAGGTATCAACCAGCCTGAACAGCCGGAGCTCCCTGCCAACTCAAGCTGTATTTATCAGCCGTAAAAGTCATCGTTTCGGCAATTCTGGCTTGCCTGAACTGTCTTTACGGACAAGCTTGAATTATGTGCGAACATGTCTTGAATTTTATTCTTGGCTTGAGTTGTCACCTAGTGCGACACGAAGCCAGATCGGCACATCGGTGCAGCAGGCAAATCCTAGAAATCATAACGAGTATCAATCCGCTGGAATAGCCGGAGTTCCAACAACTCCGGCTGTAATAATTCTGGCAAGCCTGAACTTTCTATATGGACAAGCTTGAACCATCTGAAGTATCTTGAAATTATCTGGAAATGTTCATCTTGTCTTGATCTTATACTTAGTGCGACTCGACCCAACTCCGGCTGGGTTTTGCAGTTAGAATCTCTTGAGCGAACAGGCAGGGTGGAAAGTCGTTTCTTAGTTAGTTTAGGTCGCTTTCACCTGGTATGCATCAACGGGCCGCGCAATCCATCTATCTCGAAAAAGAGGCAAGCAAAATCTATATCGGGAGCCACTTCGTCATAAATCCAGCTGGTTGAGGAACTTTCACGTGTCATGTATCAATTAACCGCCCTATCCATCTATCTCGAAAACGATGGTGGGCGCCATTCTGTCGGTGTATCAATCTTACCTTGGCTAGCCATGTTTTTAGTTAAAACGCAGGCGAGTTGTTTAAAAGGGCGTGAGCGGAAACAGTTCATGCGGTCGCGTAGAAAACACACATATCGTAAAACGCACATTTATAAGTGTGGCATCGAAATTCACGCGCTTCGGTTAGCAAATCGAATTGAATACAATTATGGAAATAAACCAATAACTAATTTAATCCAGAGAGTATACACAAAAAGAACTCTGTTGATATTGTTTGTCGATCCGGGTTGTTGTATAAGACATGTGAATGTTTAGAAAATAATTTACTTACACTTTTGCTCAGGCAAAAACTTCATGTGTCGACATTCAATGCACCTAATCCCATCATATGTATAAAGATACTTGATTAACATATAACCCTTTTATATGTATGAAGACACTTGATGTACACATAACCCTAGTATATGTATAAATATACTTAATTTACATATAACTTTAGATATTTGACTATGTTTAGATATAGTTGATTTACAAATAACTGTAGTATATGTATAAGATTATTGATAAACATATCACCCTATTATATGTATAATTATATTTGATTTACATATCACCCTATTATATGTATAAAGATACTTGATTTACATATAACCCTTATTATATGTATAGTTATATTTGATTAAAGATACTTAATTTACACATTATCCTATTATATGTATAAAGATACTTGATTTACATATAACCCTATTATTTGTATAAAGATACTTTATTTATATAAAACTCTTTTATATGTATGAAGAAATTTGATGTACAAATAACCCTATTATATGTATAAAGATACTTAATTTACATATAACCTTATTATATGTATAAAGATACTATACTATGTTTAAATATAGTTTATTTACAAATAACTGTAATATATGTTTAAGATACTTGATTTACAAATAACCCTATTATATGTATAACCATATTTGATTTACATATAACCCTATTATATATATAATTATACTTGATTTACATATCCCTATTATATGTATAATTATATTTGATTTACATATAACCCTGTTATATGTATACAGATACTTGCTTTATATATAACGCTATAATATGTTTAGATATTCTTGATTTACACATAGTATGTCAATATCGTTCTTTACGACCATTATTTAAAGAAAAAAAAAAACTAAAAACAAGCGAGACATTTAGACAGATAATGATGTACACATATATTATTTGAATAAGGTTGCAAGAATTTATCCAAACGATACATCTCTTAGTTCTAAAGGGTACTGTTTTTAATGTGTAATTATCCAAAACGTAAAGGTTTTAAATATATAAATAATTTAATCAATATTGAAAATAACATTAATATCACTAATAATGATGATCTTAGACAAGCATTCATTTATTTAAACACTAAAAATTATTTTATAACTGAATCTAGTAATCCTTAAATTAACTTTAACTAAATTCTTTTTCACAAATTTAAAAAAACCGTTAACGCGAAATTCTAAAACTACATTGTCATATAACACAATCAATATACAATATCATTTTGAAGCAAACGTTTGACGGTTCTGTCTTTAAGATAAATAATACATAGACAAAAGGGTCATGCTCAAACTAAATCGCTCACCTGACACCACCTGACGCTTTTTTAGACAATTACTTTGTGTGTGTTTTTTTTGTGAGTTTTGTGGTCCTTGGAAGGAAAGTTATTTTTAAACTATCATGAAAATACTCGTACAAGAAATATAATCCGAAATTGTTACTTTAATGCTCTTCTGTAAATCAACGTAAAATGAATCCATCCGGGAAACACCGAGAATATAACTACCTAATCAAAACATAATCTGACTAGCAGTTTCTACTACAGCAGAAACCAATTGCAAAGACAGCTAGTCAGCAAGCCCCACATATTGACATAATCAATGTTTTGACTAATGGAGATGGCTTGAGAAATTTAGCAAGAGAGCCATGCAAGGAAAATTCTGAAATATTTTTCAAATCGGAACATTAGTTTCAAAGAATGATATAAGCAAATAAAGAATGACTTTTAAGTGAAAATCAGTGTCACCCAATTGCAATTTTTTTGTTTTACTTATTTGACACTTATTCACTAATCCTAAAATATTTGGCGGGAATACTTCGCTGCCGTTATTTACTTTGCGTGTGGCTCCCCAGTCACCAACCGGCCATATCAGAACGATCACAACCGTCTCCATTGTATTTGACCTCTCGCTGTTTCATTGGATCGCATCTTTAACATTAAATCCTTTTGTTCAATCATATATCCTTTACAAGGAGCATGGGTCTGAAGAAAGTGCCTGAAACATTTTCAATGCGTCTTCAAAGATGGTTAATTATTAAGCAATTGTAGTTTTTCTAGGGTTTGGGGACCAATAATTGGCAGAAATGATCTATCTGTTACAATCTATGTTCCACGTAGGTAATCAATCCTTATATAAACAAGAAAATCCACAATTGTAATATTGAGCCAAGCCTTATATATAGAGTTTATTAATTGATTGATTGATTGATTGATTGGGACTTAACGCCATTTTCAACAGTTTTTCAGTCATATTACGTCGGCCAGTTCAGCTACTAGCTGCTTTTCCGCATAGATTATTAGCGCATTTGTGAAAGACTTTTCTCGAACATAGGAAAGAATATTGGCCTAGCTTGGATTCGAAGTCATAACCCCGGAATTGACAGCCCGCGTCACTACCAACTGGGATACCGGGTATCGGTTACAAAGTGTTTACTTGGATTATATCCCGAGTGATATTTGAAAAGAAAGAAAATGTAGAGAAATGCATCCAAGTAACTCGCAATCGTCTTTAAAGGACAGGAATCCGCTGTGGTCGAGTGGTTAGCGTCGGGGATTTCGAAACCGGGTGTCCCGGTTTCGATCTCCAGTCGCGGCACTAGGGTCATGAGTGCCCTTGGGCAAGGCACATTTTCTAGCCTAATACTGGTTTGTTTACCCAGGGATCATGAATAATTAAATTTAATTGCGCGCTAAATGACATTAGCTGTCGATGCGCCATAAACAATATACATTCATTCATTCTTTAAAGGACATTGTGGGTCTTCTCAATACTGGACTGACATGGCTCGTAAGTGAAAATAAGAGGAAATTAACCACATGGTTACAATGATATGGCCCCACTCGGTAAAACTTAAATAATTATTTTTAAAGTCATCTTATTTGATTTTGATTCGTAACATAAATGCAATGTGATCATGAATAAATGCCTATTAAGTATGCATTCTTTTTTTCTATAAATAATTTTGTGGTGCTCAAGTTATTCCGCCGCGGTTTCATTAGTATCTCTAGTGAGACGTTACGCACTGTAATATTAAAAAGGTTAGGACAATATGATTACTCATGAGTATTGCTCCTCTTGATCGGACACAATTTGGGGAGGTAATAGCTTTGTAAAAATAGTTCGTTATAAGATCTTGTTTTCTTTCAAAAGATATACACACACAAAATAAACATCGTGAAAAAAACCAATCCTTGTTTTACATAATTATTAAATATACATGTAGTTACATATTGGTCATAACGTCCAATATAAGGGTCTTACACTATGAAGTGTATCTTTTCGTTATTACATGATAGATGTGTGCATTCTGCTAAACAATATTCCACGATTATACAATTTGGTTTTGCATAATACAAAATGCATGATTTCTAAAATTGTCTGTCACTGCGAATGTAGTGGAAAGCGAATCAGGTTGAAAGGAATGACCTAGAAAATGTCAAAAAGGAAGGTAAGACTGAGAATTCAACCATTGCGTAGTGTGGACTAAGTAGTTGTTAGATAGTCAAAAAAATGATAACGTCCATGGACACATGTACTGGTAAGATTTTATGAACACATATATGAAGGCCAATCTGTCTTACTAACTATCTATCAAGCTCATAAATGTTCGCATTAGATTTTTAGAAGTTTCTTGCAAATTGTGTATATTCTAGGAGCATATGTACAGGCTGATCTGAACCTACACTGTTCAGATATTCCAACTGATGTCATTTCGTCGTTGAGTATCAAATACGATTTGAAGAACGTCCAAAATAATAGGTATTCGTTTAACAATGATATCGACACGTCATATGAAAACCGACATTTGGAGTGACAATAATGAAAATTACCATTAAATGGTAATATTTTATGGATCATTCGATCTCATAACAGTTCTCCGGATGTTTTTAGGATACTTGTACGTGGCGAACGAGGAAGAGTCGGATTATAATTCGCGAATGCGCTGTCTGATCTGCATCCTTGCTCGTCATAAATGCCCGAATATCGGTATATTACATGACCTATACATTTAGAAGAGTACAAATAGACAATCTGAAATGATCAAGCCAATTGGTAAATACGTACACAATACAACGAACGTATTTATTTCAATCAGATATATAATTATACAATGAACTATTCTGCCCCAATATAACACTAGATACTTATCTGAGTCTTGAAACAATAGCGTTTTAGTTTTGTCTAAAACGAAGTTCATGCCTATTTTAAGTATTATTGCCATATATCGCAAATGTAAGATTGATAATAAGAGGACCATGTCTCTTATCGCTCACAGAATGTAATGGAACTTCAATATACTTCAAAGTTGTTGTTTTTTATACATGAAAGTTATTAGTTATTGACGCCGCGTGGAAACGCTTTGTTATTATTGAATAGGTTTTAATTTTGTACCATGGGTTTGCGTAATCGAATAGGGAGCAACCAACATTAAAACTCTTTACATTCTAAACTTTTTAAATTAATGAGAGATCTTCGACTCACGTCCCGATATCGTCTAAATTCAAAATATTAATGGTGTGTCCTTTAGTCATTTTTGAATTCGTTTATAGTTAATAAAACTTTTAACGCTTGACTCTTTCCAACATAGGTTCATTCTATAGTTAACGTATTTGAAAACCTCTTTCCAACAATCTGGGAAACTTCCCTATGTGAGGGTAAAATAAATAAAATTTGAGAACATTGAAGGAAAAGTAGAAGTGTCTTTGTAGGGGAGAGGGTTGACGAACAAACACCCAATTGGTTGGATGCTAGAAATCAACTATATTAAAGATAATTTCCCGACTCTCTCGGCCTACATCAAATCGATCATTTTTTTAGATTACTTTTGGCCGAGCTTGAGTCGGAAAAATTGGAATTTGGACCAATCAGGGGGGCTTGTATAATCTCCTCCTGTGATGTTTGTCAACGTATATGTTGGTGTGTTTATACGTTGACAAGCATCAGGGGTCATTTTCATGCATGATATGTATTTGGAGTCTGTTCACCAGTATGTGTGTATATGTTATAATTTCAGACGTGAACGCGCCCTACAGTACATTTCCCCTACGGAGAAAGCCATCAACTAGAACCTGTGTATGGAGAGATTGAACTGAAATAGAATATCCTGTAATGTTTGTCAACGTATATTCTTGGCGAGTTTTATACGTTGACAAACATCAGGGGTCATTGTCATGCATGATATTTTTATAGGGTCTGTTTATTAGTATCTGAGTATATGTGATCATTTTTTATACGTGTACGCGGCGCCCTACAATACCTTTCCCCCATGCAGAAAGCCATCAACTAGAATCTGTGTATGAAGAGATTGGACTTAAGTAGAATCTCCTGTGACATTTGTCAACGTATATTTTGGAGAGTTGTATACGTTGACAAACATCAGGGGTCATTTTCACGCATAATATGTTTTTGGGGACTGTTCACCAGAATGTGTGTAAATGTGATCATTTCATACGTGTACGCACCCTACCATACATTTCCCCCGTGAGGACAGCCATTAACTAGAACCTGTGTATGGAGAGATTGAAGGGAAGTAGAATGTCCTGTGATGTTTGACAACGTTTATTTTTGTCAGTTTTAAACGTTGACAAATATCAGGGGTCATTCTCATGCATGGCATGTATTTGGGGTATGTTTATAAGTATGTGTGTATATGTGATCATTAGTCGCCGGGCAGAAGCCCACGACTTCTATTTTTAATAGGTTTTCGGAAATCACATGGGAGGAGGAGTTATTATTAGAAAAAAATAAATTTAAATGTCTTGAACATATTACAATTGCGTTTGTTTAAAAACACTAAGTTATGACACATCTAAAATGAAATAAATATTCCGATGTTTTAAGTATTAGTAGTTTCTTTATTTTGACTCGCATCTCTTTTTTTGGGGTTTTATTTACGAAGACAAAACCGTCCCCATGAGACTTGCAGCAAGCAGACTGTTTTGTGTCAATATCAAGTAAAATTCACGCCGAATTCTCCTTTAAAATAGCAATCTTAATTTACTGAATGTTATTTTCATGTTCAAAGAGATGTCTTGATTTGTGAGGAATTCATTTTATAATGTTTATCCATGTATATCTAAAATATGAACTGTTTCTAAGCTAAAACTGTTGATCGCGTGACTCGCGAATACCAACTGCGTAGATCAATCTCCTTTGCAGAGAGCAGCTCTTTACACTCACTTACAAATAGTAAATTATAGGTGATTTAAGAAAATGAAGAAAAGAACAAACCGAGATAAAACTGGTTTTAATAGAAAAATGACTTTGAACGAACACTCTCTGCCTATAAAGAGAGTTTCAAGAACGACACCTCTGCGAAGAAGAATGTAGGTCACGAATCGGGTCTTTCGTACAAAATTATTTCGTCCTTGACAATTTTAAATGTGTCTTATTTGTAAATATTGGATTAAATTTCATCCTTTGTTAAGGTATGATATAATTAGGATGCCAAGCTAATATCATTTTGAGAAAAAGAGAAAACTCATGTCTTCAGCGATTTAACCCTTATCTCATTGTTTTAAAAGTAAATTGCTGCAAAGGTGTCCAATGTTGACTTTAATAGGGGAAACATAAAATGACGTGCTATTGCATGCAAATCTTAAATTGTCTGTTTTGTGGTTTTATTGATAAATGATAGAATTCAAATATTCTGACAAACATCTTGAAAAGTGTATGTGGAATTCACAAATCTTATAATTATTCCTTAATGAAAGCACTGTATAGGGTTAGACTAAGACTAATGATTGTCAAGATTACTCATTTCCATTACTGTGTATGATCAATAATTCGTTGGCTGTGTGTATGGTCAACCTACTTTGGAATGGAGATTGATCATAATCAATGAAAGGCTTCAATTATCATTCACTTCGTTGACAAAACAATGCAAGTTATGACACATTTTCACTTGACCCCGCCCCTGATGTTCCAATATGCCCCTCAGTTGATAACTGTTTATTCAACTACTATAATGTTAGTGTTATGCATAACTGCAGTATGCATTTCCGGCGACATTGATGCGTTGCATCAACTTTCTCTTGTTTTATACGTAAACGCGCCTAATAATACATTTCCGCCGTGGAGAAATCCATCATCTGGACTCAGTGTATGGAGAGATTTAACTTAAGTAGAATCTCCTGTGATGTATGTCAACGTATATTTCAGAGTGTTTTATACGTTGACAAACATCAGGGGTCATTTTCATGCATGATATGTGTTTGGGGTCTGTTCACCAGAATGTTTGTATATGTGATCATTGCATACGTGTTCGCGCCCCTACGATACATTTCCCCACGAAGAAAGCCATCAACTAGAACCTGTGTAAGGAGAGATGGAATTGAAGTAGAAAGTCCTGTAACGTTTGTCAACGTATATGTTTGTGAGTTGTCATTTTCATGCATGATATGTATTTGGTGTCTGTTCATAAGTATGTGTGTATATGTGATCATATCATACGTGTACGCGCCCCTACAATACATATTTCGCAATGAAGAAAGCCATCAACTAGAACCTGTGTACGGAGAGGATGAACTGAAGTAGAATGTCCTGTGATGTTTGTCAACGTATTTTTTGGTGAGTTTAATACATTGATAAAGGGTCATTTTCACGCATGACATATATTTAGGGTCTGTTCATAGGTATGTGTGTATATGTGATAATTTCATACGTGAATGTGCCTCAACTAGATCCTGTGTACGGAGAGATTGAACTGAAGTAGAATGTCCTGTGATGTTTGTCAACGTATATTTGTTGTGAGTTGTATACGTTTACAAACATCAGGGGTCATTTTCATGCATGATATTTTTATGGGGTCTGTTCATTAGTATGTGTGCATATGTGATCATTTCATACGTGTACATTTCCCTGATGGTGAAATCCATCTACTAGAACCTGTGTATCGAGAGATTGAACTTAAGTAGAATCTCCTGTGATGTTTATTTTGGAGTGTTTTATACGTTGACAAACATCAGGGGTCATTTTCATGCATGATGTGTATTTTGGGTCTGTTCAACAGAATGTTTGTATATGTGATAATTTCGTACGTGTACGCGCCCCTACAATACATTCCCCCATGAAGAAAGCCATCAACTAGAACCTGTGCATGGTGAGATTGATCTGAAGTAGAATGTCCTGTGATGTTTGTCAACGTATATTTTTTGTAAGTTTAATACGTTTTCAAACACCAGGGGTAATTTTCATGCATGATATGTATTTGGGGTATGTTCATTAGTATGTATGTATATGTGATCATTGCATACGTTCACGCACCCTACAATACATTTCCCCCATGGAGAAATCCATCAACTAGAATATGTTTATGGAGAGATTTAACTTAAATAGAATCTCCTGTGATGTTTGTCTACGTATATTTTTGGTGAGTGTTATACGTTGACAAACATCAGCGGTCATTGTCACGCATGATATGTAGTTGGTGTCTAATCACAAGTATGTGTGTATATGTGATAATTGCATACGTGTACGCCTCCTACAGTACATTTTCCTCTTGAAGAAAGCCATCAACTAAAACCTGTGTATGAAGAGATTGAACTGAAGTAGAATGTCCTGTGATGTTTGTCAACGTGAATTGTTGTGAGTTTTATACGTTGACAAACATCAGGGGTCATTTTCATATATGAAATGTATATAGGGTCTTTTCACCGGAATTGTTTGTGTATGTGATAGTTTCATACGTGTACGCGCCCTGCGATATATTTCACCATGAAGAAAGCCATCAACTAGAACCTGTGTATGGAGATATTGAACTTAAGGAGAATGTCCTGTGATGTTTGTCAGCGTATATTTGTTGTTAGTTTTATACGTTGACAAACATCAGGGGTCATTTTCATGCATGATATGTATTTGGGGTCTATTCATAAGTATGTGTGTATATGTGATCATCCCATACGTGTACGCTCCCTACGGTACATTTCTCCATGAAGAAAGCCATCATCTAAAACCTGTGTATGGAGAGATTGAACTAAAGTAGAATGCCCTGTGATGTTTGTCAACGTATACTTTTGTGAGTTGTATACGTTGACAAACATCAGGGGTCATTTTCATGCATGATATGTATTTTGGGTCTGTTCACTAGAATTGTTTGTATATGTGATAGTTTTATACGTTACATTTCCCTATAAAGATAGCCATCAACTAGAACCTGTGATGTTTGTCAACGTATATATTTGTGAGTTGTATACGTTGACAAACACATATGCAACAATTTGTCTTCTACCGATCAGTCAAAAATCAATAATCGGCTATATAGAAATAAGAAGGGCAGTGTAACAAATGTGGGCATAACTTTCTTAATGTTTATTATATTTTAAGTTCGCATTCATATTTGGGAAGAACAAAATCTCTCGATTTCAAATATGTAATTTGTTTTAATTAGAAATAAAATTTAGGTGGGGGAATTTATATAAACATTAGGTGACCCTATATTCCTATTGAATTACATATGATTTTTGATAATTACACAGAAATTGCCATCAAATTTCGTTGGTTAATTAGTTATAACTTGTTTTCCTTTAAACTTGTTATAAGTTCGCATTCACATTCGTAAAGTATATTCATTTGTTTAAAGAAGGATATCATTTTTTATGAAATTAAGAAAAATTTAGGCGGGGGAATTAATGCTTTTGTCAAACAACATGTAAGTATTTTTTGTGTTCGGTGGAGTCCGTCAAACAGTAGCGGAAACTTACGAAGTTAATCGGATTTCACCGCTACTGGTTTTATGACTTCGATGTTTTATTGCAGGGCAATAAAATCTTACTCCTTCAGGGCAGGTTTTAAATATCTGGATAATTAAGGATTGAATTAAGAGTTTAATCAAATAGTTTTTATCCTCGCGCAATAACAATAGGAATATTATTAAATAATAGCCCGCCGTTGACATAAATATTACCTATAAATTAAGGCCAATTATGTATTTGTCATATTTAAATGTGTTAAAAGAATAGGAATAATAATTCATTTTGAGTATCAGCGAAAAATAAGTATACATGATACGTTGTCAATCTCACTAGGATTGATTATCCGATGTTGGTTATGGAAATAATACTGACCAAAAACTGTTAAATACATACGTTTGATGCGTAATAAAAAACAAAAACAAAAAATCATGTAATCTACACAAATGTTATTAACTTAACTAAAATCATCTTAGATTAATACACTTTATTGTTCACAAAGTGTTAATGTATGTTGACAATATTTCTGTGCAAACGGAAATGCAGTATACACTATTCCTGATATCATAAAAACTGTTTTCATAATATACAAATAAAATCATTTTAATTGCTACCTTTTTGCAATAAAAATATGCCAGCTTCTTGTAATTTTTATATAAAATGTGAACAGAATTAAGGAAACACAATTTGTGTTATTAAGATAACCCTTTTGTTATTTGCACACTATTATTTCTACCCGAGTTAATTAAAACTACAAAATGTATTTTCTTTTTTTTTAATACTGTTTATGAGAACTCTCAATGGATACCGTTTTTATTTTTAATGCTGTTTTTCAAAACATCATCTCAATTTTAATGTATTATTATAAGTGTCAAATGTGTGTATTCAGGTTAATCTGTAATGCTCTAATAGACACTGCCTCGGGCGTTCAGTATAAGTTAATTGGGTCATAAAAACCAGGATTGACATTTTCTGCCATTTGTTATTATCAGCGTGACTTAAAATAGATGTACTTGTGTTAAATTAAAAGTTACGACATAATATTTATTATTATTGTTATCAGCTTCATGAAAATATTTAATATCATTTCTGAATAATGGATTTTCTGTATTGTTTATTTTGATACAGGTTGGATTGAATTTATTTTCAAACTTATGAAGTATGGGTTCTGATCTTCGTATACAAAATAGCTAAAATCTGCATATTAAGCTGAGAAGTTAAAAATCTTACATTATCATTTTTGATTTTTTTTTTATCAGTCGCCGGGCAGAAGCCCGCGACTACTATTTTTAATAGGTTTTCGGAAATCACATGGGAGGAGGAGTTATTATTAGAAAAAAACAAATTTAAATGTCTTGAACATATTATAATTGCGTTTGTCTAAAAAACACTAAGTTATGACACATCTAAAATTAAATAAATATTCCGATGCTTTAAGTATTAGTAGTTTCTTTATTTTGACTCGCATCTCTTTTTTGGGGTTTTATTTACGAAGACAAAACCGTCCCCATGAGACTTGCAGCAAGCAGACTGTTATGTGTCAATATCAAGTAAAAATCACGTCGAATTCTCCTTTAAAATAGCAATCTTAACTTACTGAATGTTATTTCCATGTTCAAAGAGATGTCTTGATTTGTGAGGAATTCATTTTATAATGTTTATCGATGTATATCTAAAATATGAACTGTTTCTAAGCTAAAACTGTTGATCGCGTGACTCGCGAATACCAACTGCGTAGATCAATCTCCTTTGCAGAGAGCCGCTCTTTACACTCACTTACAAATAGTAAATTATATGTGATTTAAAATGTTTATTTGGTTCGAAACAAATGAAGAAAAAAACAAATCGAGATGGTTTTAATAGAAAAATGACTTTGAACGAACACTCTCTGCCTATAAAGAGAGTTTCAAGAACGACACCTCTGCGAAGAAGAATGTAGGTCACGAATCGGGTCTTTCGTACAAAATTATTTCGTCCTTGACAATTTTAAATGTGTCATTAAATTCCCTAAAGGCATTTTCAATCAGATTTAACTGTTTAGCTGATATTGTATTTCGAAGGTGGTCTTATTTATAAATATTGGACTACATTTCATCATTTGTTAAGGTATGATATCATTAGGATGCCAAGCTAATATCATTTTGAGAAAAAGAGAAAACTCATGTCTTCAGCGATTTAACCCTTATCTCATTGTTTTAAAAGTAAATTGCTGCAAAGTTGTCCAATGTTGACTTTAATAGGGGAAACATAAAATGACGTGCTATTGCATGCAAATCTTAAATTGTCTGTTTTGTGGTTTTATTGATAAATGATAAAATTCAAATATTCTGACAAACATCTTGAAAAGTGTATGTGGAATTCACAAATCTTATAATTATTCCTTAATGAAAGCACTGTATATATACTAAGACTAATGATTGTCAAGATTACTCATTTCACTGTGTATGATCAATACTTAGTTGGCTGTGTGTATGGTCAACCTACTTTGGAATGGAGATTGATCATAAACAATGAAAGGCTTCAATTATCATTCACTTCGTTGACAAAACAATGCAAGTTATGATACATTTTCAGTTGACCCCGCCCCTGATGTTCCAATATGCCCCTCAGTTGATAACTGTTTATTCAACTACTATAATGTTAGTGTTATGCATAACTGCAGTATGCATTTCCGGCGACATTGATGCATTGCATCAACTTTCTCTTGTATATATATATAGCGACTTTCAGTTTTATATTGGTGGTTGAAGTCAGCCCTAAGTGAATCTCTTTGTTTTTTAATGACCAAAGTATAACTGCTCGGATTATACTTTTTAATTAAACACTTTATTATAAATTCATGATTCGGATTTTTTTTAATTAAATTAATGGTTATTTTTTTATGAAAAATCAATTTTAAACTTGATTTTATATTAAAACGTAAAACACAAATTTTGCTATGCTCGTTTAAATATAGCATATCCCTATATAGTCCAGTCAGTAAGTGGGGGAAATGGGCTCAACATCAAACTAATTGCAACAGAAATGATATTATTATTTTTTAATAGTTTGATACCTATAACATCCCTAGTAAAAAATCTACAAAAATCTACAGAGGGGAAATTGGTATATTTCCCTTATTTATATGATAACCCAAAAGGTAGAAAAACCAGAGACATATAAACACATATGTATAAATATGTCTCTGAAAACACCAACTGTTTTCAACATTGTTTCTAAGTATCTATGCAAGGAACACATTTAAGCGGACATTGTACCTTAGTTTTAACATATATCTAACACAAATGTAGTCTGAATATAAAATGTACTTATAAAAATGATGTTACCAACTTTGTATCAATGTATAGACATTTGTTAGCATACTTCGAGGTATATCTTACCCCACCCACTTGCGCAAGCAGGCATACACATAACACTAAACAGTGCCATAAAGTAACTTAGATACACAAACAATCAATCAATTTGAGCAAAGGCTTGTGCAGAAGACTTCTTCAACAAACAGGCCGACTAATGCACATCTGAAGACAAATATTAAAAACATTGTAGAAAAAGGGGGCATTGCTCTTACAAAGCATACTTTTTCGACACAGTTTAACATTTTGTTCCGGATTTTAATTATTTTGCTTAATCAATAGCTATTCAAGGATTGGTTTAAATGTCTCCGAAATGTATAGGTTTGAAACCCGTAATGAAAATACCCCGAAACCAATACTGACAAAAGGAGCAATCTCCCCTTTACCTACAAAGTTTTTCAACATTATATATAAATAGTTCTTCAAAATTTCCAAATATCACATTTTGCTTCATAATGTAATCAAAGATAATGAATTTAAATCAGCATATCGGGGAAAGACAGTATAATGCAAGATTAAGGATACAGGGAGTTATACTTATTACTATAAGAACTTACAGACTAATCTCAAATATAACTACAATAGTTTAGTTTAAACTTATTTATTTTATATCGATTGCGAAACAAGCCTTTGGCTTAGATTAATCACTCTCGATATCTGCTTCCTGGAAACTTAACCAGTACTCGCGCCGTTTGTATGGAAAAATCCCAAAGTCAGGACCCGCTCATCACGGGACTCGAACCAGGGACCTTTGATACGAGAGGCCGAAGCACTACCTATGCACCACTGTCTTCCACAATGATAGATATGTGGGAAATGGTTAAAACTTGTGCCATTAAGTCTAAATATGAATTTTGTGTGTGCCCTACAATGGGGATTTAAAGAGATAGCATTATCTATATTAAAGTATGAAAGGCATTCAATTTTTCTTGAGGTGAAATTATTTTTTAGCCATATCAAGTCAAAAAGAGTCTTGTTGCTTCTTCTGCATTGTATAGTATGTTGGTATCACATCAAGGTAAAAGAGCTGGGCAGCACCTCATATTTTTCATAGAAACATACAGTTCCCCCTCCCCAGATCAACACCGTACAGAAGCAATTTCTCCTTTTCTCATAATGTTTTCAAAAGTCATCTGCTGCAGAGACGTCAGAAAGCGTTTTTATGTGGGAAAGGGTTAAAGATGTACAGCCGTTCTTAAGAGGTGTTGCTCTTAAGAGATTTAAACATTCTCCGAATAGAATCACTTTTCGAGTCATCTGAATGCTGACAATTTAGGAAAACATTATGGGAAATCGAGAAATTGCTAATGGAGACAAAATATCTTCTTTTCGTGCAATGTTTACCACTCTATTCCCTCAAAATAACCTGATTTTTTTAATATTTACTGTTTGCTTTTTGTAAGAATATGGAGAATGTGGTTCTAAAGAGGTTGCTATTTACTCAACAGAGCTCACTTTGGTGAGCTTATAATTGCTCACCCTGATGTAGCAGAACAGGGAGGACTCGGGTGAAACTGTGAATATGTATAGTCCATCCTATCAGATCTCTAGATAACGCTTGTACAATGTATTTCACTCTCAAACCTCCTTTGACGACCCTCAAACCCTATGCTGTGGGTATTAAAAAAAATCGTCCCACTAAGATTATTATTTTGAGTACCCACGACATAAGGTTATGTATGTTAAGCCAAAGCAATGATATTCTTGAAAAAATACCTGTTTACTCCTTCTTAACATTTCCCCACATATACACAAACTCTGACGCCTCTGCAGCAAAAGATGACTTTTAAAAACATTGTGGAAAAGAAGAAATTGCTCAAAACTTCTTTCAGAAATCATACATTCATTTATAGAGATATTCCGTACTTTTGTCTAGATATCAAGATGGAAAGGGTTAATATCTAGTTCTCTGTCCTGAGTCTTGGATTTTCACAGATGCAAGATTTAGAGCCCTTTCACAGCAGACTCGACTCTTCTTTTTTTACATTAACTCATTAGTTTCGACATTATTTACAAAATGGACTGACAATTTCTCCTATGTTGTATACAATGTTTTCAGCTTAACTGACAAAAGAAGACCCCCTCAAAGATCAATTATTTGTGGAGAAAGCACCGTGTTTTTAAAGATTGCTGTTATTAACATGTTTTAAAAACTATAATTGGTAGAAAATTACTGGTGAATACTTAAAATTATTGAATTGAAATATCTGTTTTGTCCGTTTTTTCCTATCCTTTTCTCAATATTTTTTAACCCTTTCCTATATACAACATATCTGCAGCAAACGATTTTGAAAACATCTGAGGAAAATGTGGAACATCGCTATAAATGAAAGTCAAATATTCATTGGAAATGAAAACATTGTGGCATAATGAGAAATTGCTCACTATGTGCAATTTCTCCTTTTGCCAGAGGGTTTTCACATTTTGTATGATGTAAATTTCTCAAATGCATCTGCATGTTGGAAAACAAAACATTTTGGCAACCAATATTGGCTCAGACATGCAAGATTAGTTGGTAAAGACCAATAGTTGTTCCAAGATTGCATGTCCTTTTGACTTTTGAAAACATTGATGCAAAAAGAGAAATTGCTCATAACAAGCAAGTTATCCTTTTGCCTTGATGTTTTCAAAATTATATATTCAATATCTGTACTTTTATTTATAGAGATGTTTCATATTTTTGCCTTTATGAGTGGGCGTTCCAGCCTTTGGGAAAGGACACCTAGCGTGTTATCGAGTAGCGTCCTTTTCACTGATTTGTTTACGCTCATTATTTGTTTTGCTATCAATTTCAAGTTTAGCCTGCTATGGTTATAAATAACCAGTGTCTTTGAAAGTAAATAATACAACCGTGACATTGTAGGGAGTGAAAAGAACTAGCGGGCCCTAAATTAGAGAGGGAATTCATTATTAACTTACGAAATATCTGAATTTTTTTTAAATGGGAATAACCTTGTCAGTCGTTAACGATATCGATTCCCCTGTATACTTATACGCACAAAAAAATAATGCAAGGTTAACATATAAATAACCAATAAACTTATCAAAGAAAGGACAATGCACGAAAAATATTAATCCTTTACAACTAACAGCAAATCTGCAGCAGAAGACTTTGAAAACATCTTCGCAAAAGTATGGAAACTTTTTATAAATGAAAGTATAGTTATTTAACAGAGTTGAAAACAATGTGGCGAAAGGAGAAATTACTTGTTTTGGGCAATTTTGGAAAATTTAAGAGTTAACTTGATACATTCTAAACATGTAATGTTTTAGTAAAGATGGGTTAAATAGTAACTGTTATCATTTCCCACATCTCAACAAATCTGTAACAGACACCTATAAAAACATCTGGACAAAACATTGTAAAACTTCTTCTTTTGTAACAATGTGTTCAAAACTCGTATTTCAACTATTCAATTATTTGTACTTTCATAATTATATAGAGACTTTTCGTATATTTTGCCTAGATGTGTTCAAAGTCGTCTGCTGCAAATTTCGTGTACGTGGGAATGGGTTAAAGTTAGGGACTGATTCCTGTCTATCCTCTTTGCAGCATATACTTGTTATACTTGTGGGACAAAATAACTAACATAAGCACTCAGGGATCACGGCCAGGATGACGGTATCGGTGAAATACGAAGGCAGCGACACGCTGTGAACTTGAAAATATGTTGAAATAAAAATAAAAGGGTTTCAAAAAAAGGTTGCCATCTTGGGTTTTAACCCTTTCCCACGTCAACAAATCTGTAGCAGAAGACTAAAGGATAAACAAGAGGGCCATGATGGCCCTGGAATCGCTCACCTGTTTTTTGTTTTTTCACTTTAGCTATATAAGCCCCGCCCCCTGGCGGCCATAGTTTCTGACCAATTAACTTGGCTTAAAGGAATCTGAAAGAGGGTCACCCTAGGAACATTTCTACACAATTATTTGAAAATCGGCACTTTTGGAGGAGAAGATTTTTTAAGTTTTCACTATAGCCATATAATGCAAAATAGCCCTGCCCAGTGGCGGCCATGTTTTTTGACCTATCAACATGGCTTGAAGGAATCTGAAAGAGGGTCATCCAAGAAACATTTCTACAAAATTATTTAACAATCTGCCAACCAGTTTGGGAGAAGAAGATTTTTTAAGTTTTCACTATAGCCATATAGGCAAAATAGCCCCGCCCCACTAGCGGCCATGTTTTCGACCAATCAACATGGCTTGAAGGAATCTGATAGAGGGTCATCCAAGGAACAATTCTACAAAACTATTTGAAAATCGGCCTGACACTTTCGGAGGAGAAGATTTTTTAAGTTTTCACTATAGCCATATAAGGCAAAATAGCCCTGCCCCACTGGCGGCCATGTTTTTTGACAAATCAACATGGCTTGAAGGAATCTGAGAGAGGGTCATCTAAGGAACATTTCTACAAAATTAGGCCTTACACTTTCGGAGATGAAGATTTTTTAAGTTTTCACTATAGCCATATAAGGCAAAATAGCCCCCCCCCCCCCCCCCCCCCTGGCGGCCATGTTTTTCGACCAATCAACATGGCTTGAAGGAATCTGATAGAGGGTCATCCAAGGGTCATCCAAGGGTCATCCAAGGAACATTTCTACAAAATTATTTGAAAATAGGCCAGACACTTTCGGAGGAGAAGATTTTTTAAGTTTTCACTATAGCCATATAAGGCAAAATAGCCCCGCCCCGCCTGGCGGCCATGTTTTTCGACCAATCAACATGGCTTGAAGGAATCTGATAGAGGGTCATCCAAGGAACAATTCTACAAAATTATTTAAAAATCTGCCTACCAGTTTGAGAGAAGAAGAATTTTGAAGTTTTTTTCATTTCGTTGCCATGGAAACCAGAATTCTGCATGGATCCAAAAAAATTGAAGGAAATCCGGTGTGGTCATTGAGAGGATGCTTTCTGTGAAGTTTCATCCCAATTGACCCACTGGTTACTGAGGAGAAGAAGTTGACGCACGACGGACGACGCACGACGGACGCCGGACAAAAGGCGATCACAATAACTCACCTTGAGCAAAGCTCAGGTGAGCTAAAAAGGAATGACTGGAAATAAGTGGACAGCATTAATCCTTTACCTGCTAGGATATAGATTTTTCTTCTTTGACAACAAATGAGGAAAATAATTAACATCCAGAACATAACATGTTTTGCTAAAATAGACAGTTGAAAAACATATTAGAAAATGACAAATTGCTCTATTTGAACAATTTCTGATATACATGTATTCCTTTTATTTTGTCAAAACCTGATGCTTTCGCTACAGAGGTGAATGCTTTAACCAGTACTCACAGACAGGTGGACAAACAGACAGATACACAACATATTAATTATTCTCAAGTTTCATTCTGGCAAGGCAGATTACGCCGCAATAGGTTGCATGTGTGGTGTAATGGTACAGTGTATGCCCAAGGTACAGGACGCGCCGGTTCAATCCCCGGCCGTGTCATACCAAATACTTTATAAATGGTAATGATGAGTTTCCCGCTTTGGCACTCAGGGTTGTGAGCTAAGTATTAGAAATAATTGTTGAAAGTGGCGTAAAACACCTTAACAAACAAACAAATATATTGAGATTAGTAATTTTTCTATGAATGTTTTTCGCACATGAGCATACATATGTATGTGTTTTGTGTGTTTTAGAGACATTCTTATAACTAGTATAAAACTATACAGATAAACATTAAATATCATTAATATTTAATAACACAGTTAAGAGTGTAACAGTATTCGTGGAACTACATTGAATACTCCAATATTATAACCACATACGATTCTTTTAAAAGTATCCAATGTACCATTGACAAGAATATTAATATTTCCTCCAGCATTTATTGTGAAAAAAATACAGACGCTTGGATCAAAGTGTTGAATGTTATACTTACCCCTCTGATTTTAATCATTTCTAAATGTATACTGCCATATTTGAAGTATTAAAATGCTGCTTTGATGTTATTACAACAAAAGCTCTTGATATTGAGATCCTTTTAAACAAAAATCTATTTTAATGATTCATTTTGCAATTCTCATGAATTTGATTCATTTAAATCAGTTAAGGGCTTGGTGTATAGATCAAAGTACGATGAGTACCCAACATGAGCACATATTCTTATTTCTTCAAAGTCATTTATTTCAGTTATGGCTGCGTAAATTTGTGTAGATTTTTAATATGTTCTTATATATTCTATAAACTTCATTTTATTTAATGAACCATTTCTGTTGCAATTAGTTTGATGTTCAAGTATGTTCTGACTGGACTAATAATAAAACCGTTAACCTACCAAGATTAAAACTGCTAAATCCGTTTGAATTACCCTGATGATTTATGATTTATGACCCCTACGAATTGCGTCGGTTATCTTCGTAAACTGCCGAAAGATAAGAAACTCCGGCGATCGATTAGGTGAAATATCGATAAAAGTTATTGAGTGAAACCGGAGAAGACAGATTGTTGGATATGTCAGCGGTCATTTTCACGCATGATATGTATTACGGGTCTGTTCATAAGTATGTGTATATATGTGATCATTTCATACGTGTACGCGCCCTACAGTACATTTCCCCTATGAAGAAAGCCATCAACTAAAACCTGTATATGGAGAGATTGAACTGAAGTAGAATGTCCTGTGATGTTTGTCCACATATATCCGTTTTGAGTTGTATACGTTGACAAACATCAGGGGTCATTTTCATGCATGATATGTTTTTGGGGTCTGTTCACCAGAATGTTTCTATATGTGATCATGTCATATGTATACGCGCCCCTACAATACATTCCCCCATGAAGAAAGCCATCAATTAGAACCTGTGTACGGAGAGATTGAACTGAAGTTGAATGTCCTGTAATGTTTGTCAACGTTTATTTTTTGTTAGTTTTAATATGTTTTCTAACATCAGGGGTCATTTTCATGCATGATATGTATTTAGGGTCTGTTCATTAGTATGAGTGTATATGTGATAATTTCATACGTGAATGTGCCTCCTTATTCATTTCCCATATGAAGAAAGCCATCAACTAGAACCTGTGTACGGAGATTGAAGTGAAGTAGAATGTCCTTTGATGTTTGTGAACTTATATGTTTGGTGAGTTTTATACGTTGACAAATATCAGCGGTCATTTTCAAGCATGATATGTATTTTAGGTATATTCACAAGTATGTGTGTATATGTAATAATTGCATACGTGTACGCGTCCTACAGTATATTTCTCCCTTGAAGAAACCTGTGTATGGAGATATTGAACTAAAGTAGAATATCCTGTGGTGTTTGTCAACGTATATGTTTGTGAGTTGTATACGTTGACAAACATAAGGGGTCATTTTAATACATGTATTTTGGGTCTGTTCACTAGAATTGCTTGTATATGTGATAGTTTCATACGATACATTGCCATCTACTAAAACCTGTGTATGGAGAGATTGAATTGAAGTAATAACTTCGCCTTATGAATTGATGTTTGGTAGAAATTGACATCCAATTTGAACGTATTACAAAGGTAATAAGCAACAAATCTGCTAAAAATTACATTAATGAATTACAGAAAGGATGGAACAGACTAAGGAAATAGTCTATTTACCCTTTTTAGTTCGACTATTCGAATAATATGAGAGCTATAGTACTCACCCTGGCGTCAGCGTCGGCGTCTACTTCACACCTTGGTTAATGTTTTGCATGCAAGTACTTAAATACTACATGTATTGAATTGAAACTTTCTACAACCCTACCCAACTATCCCACCTATGTA
The DNA here is from genome assembly GCA_031761405.1 of Serripes groenlandicus. Classification (NCBI taxonomy): domain Eukaryota; kingdom Metazoa; phylum Mollusca; class Bivalvia; order Cardiida; family Cardiidae; genus Serripes; species Serripes groenlandicus. The sequence goes on along the minus strand of JASEVX010000407.1, from coordinate 111,174 downwards.
GATTATCAAGTTAGATAACTCTATCTTGCATTTTATGCAAGTTATGGTCCTTTTTTACTTAGAAATTATTGTTAAAGTTTTGCGTGCAACTAAATTAAGAGTCCATATCTCAGTATTTACTTGATGCATTGCATTGAAACTTTATACAACCCTACCTAACTATCACACCTATGTAGATTATCAAGTTAGATAATTCTATCTTCCATTTTATGAAAGTTATGGTCCTTTTTTTACTTAGAAATTATGGTTAAAGTTTTGCGTGCAACTAAGTTAAGAGTCCATATCTCAGTATTTACTTGACGCACATTGCATTGAAACTTTAAACAACTCTACCCAACTATCACACTTATGTATATTATCAAGTTAGATAACTCTATCCTGCATTTTATGCAAGTTATGGCCCGTTTTTTACTTAGATATTCAGGTTAAAATTGTGCGTGCATCTACATTTAGAGACGATCTCTAAGTAACTACTTGATGCATTGCATTGAAACTTTATTCAACCCTTCCCAACCATCACACCTATGTAAACAATCAAGTATGATAACTATATCCAGTATATTTTGCAATTTATGGCCCTTATTTTAACTAAAATATTTATATAACATTTCCCAAATATTACACCTACATGTATGTTGATTTTCAAGGTAAATAAAGTTTTGCAACTACATTTAGAGTGTAATCTCAGTAACAACTTGAAGCATCGTATTGTAACTTTATACAATTTTCCCAATTTCACAACTATATACACAACCAATTAAGATAACTCTATCCTGCATATGGTGCAAATGGTTGACCTTTTGAAATTATTATGGTTAAAGGTGTGCGTGCAACTACATTAAGAGTCCATATCTTAGTAACTACTTGGTGCATTTCATTGAAACGTTATACAACCCTGTACAACCATCACATCTATGAAAATAATCAAGTTAAATAATTCTATCCTGCATATAATATAGGTTATTGACCCTGTACTGTGAAATCATCGTTGGACCGAGTTCTTCGGTTGACGTTGCCGAGCTTGCGAGGCTACGTTCGACAAAGAACGAGGTCCAACGATGATTTCACAGTACAGGGTCAATAACCTTTTTATTGCATACTTTCATATTGTAAACTATTTAGTTTACAGTGTGGATTTTTTTTCTTCAAATCAAAACAAACTGTTTGTTTACATATGTAGTCATCTTATTGAAAATGCCGTTTGAAAAGTTGAATTATAACGGTGACGTACATTTTTTAAATGACTTCATGCACGTGCATAACCAACATTTTAGACGCGCGTTTAAGACTGTTATCCGGTCAAACACGTACTGTTAGCATGAGACAGTAAGAAATTGTCCATGATCAGTATTTGAGAATTTAACATTACAAAGTCACGTGAGGAATGATAATGATATTTATGTAAGCTATGTTTGTTTACATAAAAAAAGTAGTCCCTAGCATATTATTATGCAGAATTTTCGCACGCCCTTATCTACGGTCATGATCACTCCTTGACACCGGTCATGATCGAAAAATCATGACCACTTTCTTCAATGCAAAGTGAACGAAACAATATGAAAGTATGCAATAATGCAAATTATCACCCTTTAAGAAATTGTGGTTAATGTTTTGCATGCCACATAAGTAATCCACACACAGCCAAACGGGTATCAATAAAGGAACATGCATACAATTACAGAAAAAAGGACCAGCTTTTTATGTTTTCAACGTTTATTTTTTTCTTATACATTTAACTTACATATTTGTGAAAATTAGCTTTGTCGTGGGTCCAGCAAGGGCAGAACTTTCTAATATGGGTCCCACATCGGTCACCAGTACAGGGCCTGCCCAGGTACAGCCCATATGGGTCCCAGTTGTGCTTGCTTGCTGGGTACATTAGAGTCCATTATTTCAGAAACTTAAATAAGCGGTGGAATAGTCGAGCGCGCTATCATCCGACAGCTCTTGTTTCACATAACACTAACATATGTTATTCGTTTCACAGCTAACTTCCAAATGATGAGATATATATGAATGGTTGTTAAAAGGGAAAGAAGAAGAGTATTGAAAAATTAAGACAATTTGATTGGCAATCTTTAATTGCAATTGTTCCACTGTTTATATATATGAAGAAAGCAAGAGTAACTTTGGGAAGAGTCTATACAAATATCATGAAGGATTTTATATGTTTTAATAGCTAGATGAATGAAGTGTTTATATTGTTGTTACAATGTAAAATGTGCGTGAAGTTAGCCGGAACAGCCGTAACTCCGGATGTATTAACCATCCGGGAACTCCGGCTGCACTGGCTCTATTAACCAGCCGGAACAGCGGGAATTTCGGTTACAACGGCTGTATTAACCAGCCAGAACAAGCAGAACTACGGCTACTGCGACTGTATTAGAGAGCCGGAACAGGGGGGAACTACGGCTATTCCGGCTGTATTTACCAGCCGGTGCAGCTGGAACTCCGTCGACAGCGACTGTTTTAACCCGCTAGAACAGCCAGAACTATGGCTATACCGGCTGTATTAACCAGCCGGAACAGCGGGAATTCCGGTTACACCAGCTGTATTAACCAGGCGAAACTCCGGCTGAGCATGGCAGTGGGCTAACGCAACTTGGCGAAACAGGACCTCGTGCAACACGAGGTCAGTTTAAGGCGCTTTTACCTGGCATGCATCATTCAATCGTCCAATCCATCTATCTAGAACAATAGGCCCAACTCCGGCTGGGTTTTGCAGCCGGCTTCCATAAATCCGGCAAGTGCGACTGGGAGGCATAGTGTCACTTTCACCTGACATATACCACAATGCCAGTTAAACTATCTTATTCGAGCAATACACAGCCGGAGTTGGGCTGTAGACTTGGCCAAAATGCCAACTTCATCTGAACATTGCAGCCAGCTGCCATAAATCCGGCTAGTGCGACTTGGAGCCAGAGTGTCTAACTTTCACCTGATACATGTCACGATGCCAGTTAAACTCTCTAATTCGAACAGGAAGGGTGCAAAGTCGGGAAATTCTAACTCCGGCTGGGCATGGCAGCCGGCTTACGCAATTTGGCGAAACAGGACCTCGTGCAACATGAAGTCAGTTTGAGGCGTTTTCACCTGGTATGCATCAATCAATCGTCCAATATATCTATCTCGAACAATAGGCACGCCAAAACGAGGGTGGGAGCCACTTTGTCGGCCCAACTCCGGCTGCCATAAATCGGCTAGCGCGACTGGGAGGGAGAGTGTGTCACTTTCACCTGACATATGTAGCTATGCCAGTTAAACTCTCTAATTCGAGAAATATACAGCCGGAGTTGGGCTGTAGACTTGGCCAAAATGCAAACTTCATCTGTGCATTGCAGCCAGCTGCCATACATCCGGGTAGAATACGGCTAGTGCGACTTGGAGCCAGAGTGTCTAACTTTCACCTGACACATGTCAGGATGCCAGTTAAACTCCCTAACTCTCTATTTTGAACAGGACGGGTGCAAGTCGGAAAATCCCACTCCGGCTGTATATTGCTCGAATTAGAGAGTTTAACTGGCATTGCGACATATGTCAGGTGAAAGTGACACATTCTGCCTCCCAGTCCCGCTAGCCGGATTCATGACAGCCGGCTGCAAAACCCAGCCGGAGTTGGGCTAACAGAGTGGTTGCACGAGGTCCTGTTTCGCTAAGTTGCGTCAGCCACAGTTGGGATTTCCCGACAAAGTCCCGAGTTTTCACCCGTCCCGTTCGAATTAGAGAGTTTAACTGGCATCGTGACATGTGTCAGGTGAAAGTGAAACACTCTGGCTCCAAGTCGCAGAAGCCAGATTCTACCCAGATTTATGGCAGCTAGCTGCAATGTTCAGATGAAGTTGGCAATTTGGCCAAGTCTACAGCCCAACTCCGGCTGTATATTGCTCGAATCAGAGAGTTTAACATATGTCAGGTTAAAGTGACACACTCTGCCTTCCAGTTGGACCGACAGTGTGGCTCCCAACTTCGCTTTGGCGTGCCTATTGTTCGATATAGATGGATTGGACGATTGATTGATGCACGCCAGGTGAAAGCACTTCCAACTGACCTTGTGTTGCACAAGGTCCTGTTTGGCTTTTTTTCATCAGCCGGCTGCCATGCCCAACCGGAGTTGGGATTTCCCAACAAAGTCCCGAATTTGCACCCGTCTTATTCGAATTAGAGTTTAACTGGCAGCGTGACATGTGTCGGGTGAAAGTTAGACACTCTGGCTCCAAGTTGCATTAGCCGGATTCTATCCGGATTTATGGCAGCTGGCTGCAATGTTCAGGTGAAGTTGGCAATTTGGCCAAGTCTACAGCCCAACTCCGGCTGTATATTGCCCGAATTAGTGTTTAACTGGCATTGCAACATATGTCAAGTGAAAGGGACACCTTCTGCCTCCCAGTCGCGCTAGCTGGATTCTACCCGGATTTATGGCAGCCGGCTGCAAAACCCAGCTGGAGCTGGGCCGACAGAGTGGCTCTCACCATCAAGGGTCATTTTCATGCATGATATGTATTTGGGTCTGTTCATAAGTATGTGTGTATATGTGATCATTTCATACGTGTACGCGCCCCAATACATTTCCCCCATGAAGAAAGCCATCAACTAAAACATGTGTACGGAGAGATTGAACCGAAGTAGAATGTCCTGTGATGTTTGTCAACTTATACTTTGGCGAGTTTTATACGTTAACATCAGGGGTCATTTTCATGCATGATTTATATTTACTATTTAGGGTCTGTGCACAAGTATATACCAAATTATTACCAAAATGTTGAAAAATAAATGAAATAAAGGATTTTTCTTGCCTCTCGGGCGATGTCGTTTTTATCGAAAATTCTGAAATGGGGGTAGGGTAATTCAAATTAAAATAAAATTGTTATTTGACGGTAAATTTCTTTTAAATTTTGTTTTTGAATCCAGGAAATGATACACATTAAGAAATTATCAAGCTGATCATAGTTTGAAATGATGCCCATTAGGGTCTTACTACCTTAAGTAGAATGTGCTGTAATGTTTGTCCACGTATATTTTGATACCTTTGACAAACATCAGGGCTATTTTCATGCAAGATATTCATTTTGGGTCTGTTCACCTGTAAATGTGTATGTACAATAACTTCCTGGTAGGGCGCACCTCACAATAAATTTCCCCACACAGGAAGATATCAACTGGAAATTGTATATGTCGATGACCAATATAAGTGCCGATTTGATTTGTGGTACTTTTACATTTGTGCGTGTATATATGATCATTTCATGCGTCTTTTAAAAGCTTATCACTATGCGTTGATAATTTTTCTTCATATTTGGTACGCGATTAGATTGTGGTTCTAAGTTTTCTAACTGTAGTACCCGCATCCATCACATTGATGTCAATGCTTGAATGCTTTTTTTTTTTTATCACATTTGACGTGTTGACTTAATGGTATTACAGTTAAAACAATGTTGCCCCCATTTCCGTCAGTGGCATTAAGTTCTTGTTTATAAGTTTATAAGTTCACTTTGACGTTACATACTCGCCTAAAGTTTCAATGTCATTTATTTCTGAATAGTTTATACAGTATGCTTAGATGGGTTATCTTGCTTATGTGTTCTTGTTTATTCCGATTATTTCAAATTGAATATATATTCAAATGCCCTTTTATTTAATTTCTCCTTTATAATTCCATTGACAGAACAGGTTCGAAAATGTAATGGTCCGTAATGTTCCGTATATGACTAAACATATATTACATTTTCCTATATATTTTCCTTTTCGACGTTTTGACTCCCATTTTGTTCTTGTTTATCAATTCGACGTATTGGTCATTCGACGTTTTGACTGTAATTCTGTTTCGCATATGTTCACATATTGGTCTTATGTTTCTTAACCCTTTCCCTCATACGTCTGATGCATTTTGACGCATCTGCAACAACTTATGAAAACAAAAAGGTGAAATTGCTCTTAATGTCAGAGTAACATTATAAATTGTACATGTATTTTGAAATTAGGTTCTCTTAACCCTTTTCCACATACAGACGCTCATAATGAGCAACTTCATCCACTAATAGCTCTTTGACTAAATGCTTTCAGTCATCTGCTGCAGAATTGTTTTAAGTGTTTTACTTTACAATGCTGTCGTGGATTGTCGTCATAATTGTTCATATGCTTACAGCTCTCCAGCTTTGTAGGAATGCATGGTCCTTTTACAATGAAATCCCGATGCCGGAGAGGCAAACCGTTCATCGAAATGGATTTTCATTCAACAACTGCTTATTCCCTATATTTTGACAATATTTGTCATTCATTACATTATTTGTGCCTGAAAGACGATGGAGACTTCACAGGACCTGTTGTACATAAATGTGTATATTGAATTATCGTGATTAAAAAAACGTGATTTGTTGTCCACCAACAACAAATACAATGATTGATTTGAATTTAACGCCGTTTACAACAATTTATCCGTCATATCACGGCGCCCAGTTCACCTACTCATGTGGTTCCTGTCTTTCTAACACCAGTACTCAACCTAACACACTTCCAAAGCAACTGGCTGTTTTTCCATTTATACTGAAAGACGAATGACGCTTGTCAGAGTGACTTTTGTTAAAAGTCAGAAGGATTGTTGGTTGAGCTGCTCGGCGTGCAACAGATTTATTTAAAAGATCTTGCTGCATTCTTATTTGGACTTGACCGGTATGCATGAGAAATAAGAAATGTAAATGTAAAGGTTAAAACAGTTAATTAATTCCTCAAATATCATTAAATTGTTTTTTCATAAGTGTACTTCTGTCTTTGTTCATTATGTACATGAGACAAGCCCTGATAAAAACCAACAATGCGGACTGTATGTTAAGTATTGATTTAGATCGTCCACCAAGTACTCGCAGACAAATCCTGCATACATTTTCAGCCTCTGTGAATACAAGTAAATCCTGAGACAGGAAAAACATAAGAAATGGAAAATGCTTGTCCACTGCTTGCTGGTCTATATTAATACTTTTGACAGATGTCACATAAATAACCGATCCATGGTTCCTGGGTTTGAAGCATTACTTCATACCGGGTATGTCCTTTGTACTGACAAACAGCCGGGCCTAGTGATTTTTCTCTTGAAACGGCTCACAGCTTACCATTACAGCTAGTGCAATTTAACTGTATCGGTCAGTTCAGGGAAAGTAACTTTGTGCGAGTGTGTCCCTGGTCCGGAAACATTTCTCTGTTAGGATTTCACAATACACATTGTGTCCAGTGTATTTCGTTTCTCACTACCATCATGTGAGAAAGTTTTCCATTACTTGCAGATAAATTGTACAATAAAATGTTGACCCAGCTACAAGAACCTTAACATTGTGTACAAACAGATTATGTCTATAATCACCCAAACACTTTTGATAAACAACTGGATCATATATGAATTTACTGGCCTAAACTCGAGCAGGATGTCAGCAGAACAAAATGTGTGGGTACTGGTAAGAAACAGTGTTTATCAACCAATCAATGTGGCTTTAACAATTTTTGTAAAGGGTCACCCAAGAAACATTTCCATCAAATTATATTGGAATCCAACAAGCAAATTCAGAGGAATTATATTTTTTTAAAGATTTACAGTTTTTCTCTCTTTCTGATGCCGCAGCAAATCAAAGTTCTTCATTGAATTTAAATGTTTGAACAAGTTTGAAAGCAGACCACCAAAGGATCATTCCATCGAAGTTTGGTTAAAATTTGTCTAGTGGTTTACGACGAGATTCGGTTTAAAGCTAAAAGTTAACAACGACTTACAGAGAGTGATCAGAATAGATCACATTGAGCCTTCAGCTCAGGTGATCTAACAAGAGGGCCATGGTGGCCCTAGATCTCTCACCTGAGTTATGAAATGAGATTTCTAATGTGACCTATATTCTAACTTAGTTTAGTAATCATCAAGACAATTATTCTGACGTAGTGTCAACATGCTCAAGCTAAAAATGCTGCCTCCAGTGTTGAAACGATTTTCCTTCCATTTGGCCTAGTGACCTAGTTTTTGACCTCATTTGGCACAGTTTTGAACTTGTCCAATGTTAGATAGAGATACATTCAATAAAATTGGATACAAAATGTAACCTTTATACTGTTAACCCTTTCCTACATATAGACACTTTCTAAGCCTCTGCAGTAGACTTTTGAAAACAAGAGGGCCATGCTGGCCCTGGATCGCTCACCTGTTTTATGTGATTTGTCATATCAACCAAACAGTCCACCTCAATAACTCATATTGAGGTTGGGTTAGCTAATACAAGAGGCCCAAGAGGGCCAGTATTGCTCCACTGCCATTAATAGGCAAACATTAAATCACCAAACAACCCCGCCCCCTGGTGGCCATGTTTTACGACCAATGAGCATGGCTTGAAGGAATCTTGTAGTGTCACCAAAGGAACATTTCTGCAAAATTATTTGAAAATCAGCCAAATAGTTTGGGAGGAGAAGATTTTTAAAGTTTTCACTAAAGCCAATATAAGGCTTAGAGCCCCCCCCCCCCCCCCGACAGCCATATTTTAAGACCAATCAACATGGCTTGAAGGAAGGAATCTGATAGAGGGTCACCCAAGGAACATTTCTACAAAACTATTTGGAAATCGCCCAACCAGTTTAGGAGAAGAAGAATTTTAAAGTTATTTTTGTTTGGTTGCCATGGAAACCAGAATTCTGCATGGATCAAAATAAATTGTTACTGAGGAGAAGATGTTGACAGACGCACAACACACGACGGATAACAATAACTTAGGTGAGCTAACAATGTGACAAAAGAAGAATTTGCACAAAAAGATAAATTTCTCCTTTTGCCACAAAGTTTTCATCTTGAATAAGTAATACTATTTTCATTTGCAGAGATTTTTACATTTTTGTCCAGTTGTATCAAAGTCGTCTGCTGCAAAAATGTTGTATGTGGAAAAGGGTTAACAAGGCAATTGATGACGATGCACAACGAACAAAATGTGATCACAATAGCTCACTTTGAGCACTTCGTATTCAGGTGAGCTAAAAATACAATCAACAAAATTACAACACAATTTTTACAACATCATATCAGGAGATAAGTTATAAAGTTCAGCGCATTATTGGTTCCTCTTTCCCATTAAATATTCTGTGGCTCCTAGCCTTTTCACTACTTTCTGATATGGTGCATTTGTCTCCTGTATGTATACATAATTCATGGCCTCTTTTGTCATAACATCAAATATGTAGTTCGTTGTATGACTGAAAATAAATAATAGAGAAATTAAACCTTAGTTAGGGTATTGGCTATTTCATTGTAAAGCATTAGCTAGTTAATTTATACTACTGCAAGGGATCGAATGTGTCCTTAAGAAATGTATACCCCACTTTGCCCAAAAACATCACCATAGATATTTTTTCCTACCGATGTTTTGGCACCGCTTAGCTAAAAAAAGCTAATGTTTCCATAGGACATGGATGCCCCTCTTTACATCTTTTTCACAAAACAAAAGCATTGACAATTTGAGGTAGTGTAGAATAAAATAAAGTGATTCCTTCACAAGCTAATAAATATATCTGTAAGATTTCCTGACTGTAGGTCAAAGATTTTTGGAGTTACACATGACACCAAGTTGAAACTGATGCATTTTCACCAAGCCTCAGCAGTTAGTTTGATGAAAACACAACAAAGCCCCTTATGAACCTCTTCACATGACAAGGTTCATGGCTTTTGGAGGATAGTAGGCTACAAGTTGAAATTGCCCATTTTAAAATCAAGTGCCACAACTCTGTAATAACTTGGTCAAGATGCTAACAAAATAAAACCCCAGTTGATACCTTCACAAGGTGAGAAATATATATGTAAAATGTCCTGATTCTATGTTTAAGGCTTTTGGAAATACAAATGACACCAAGTTGAAAATGTTTCATTTTCCAAAAGTAAAGGGCAATACATCTGCAATTACTAGTTGAAAACACAAACAAAACCCCTGCTGAACATGTTTAACCCTTTCCCTCATACGACAATTCTGCAGCAGACGACTTTGAGCATATTTTGACAAAAAATAGAATATCTCTTTAATTGAATGGATAACCTATGACTAGAAGTGGAAAACATTGTGGCAAAAGGAGAAATTGCAAGTTTTGTGCAATTTCTTCTTTTGTCACTATGTTTTCAAAAAGCCGTCTGCTGCAGAGGCGTCAGAAAGCGTCTATATGAGGGAAAGGTTTAAGTTTTCATGATTCTTTTGGAGATATGCGCACAACAAGGTTTTCTGGACATATGATTGGACAAGAGCAGATCTATAGCCCCCTTCCAAAGGAGGCGTCAGAAAAAATGAAACAGGATCATCAAATTAACTTTCATATTAAGTTTCAAAGAAGATGTTGTTTGAAGCTAAAAGTTAATGATGATGGACAGCGACAGATGAAGAGTGATCCCAATAGATAACTTTCAGACTAAGGGTCAAGTGTTTGCTATACAACTATAAATCTGTGATAGATATAAGAGTATTGGTGTCAATTTAAACTCCATCATGAGGCATAAAAAGTATGACTTTGGAGTAAAGTTCAGAGTATGAAAGGTTAACCCTTTCCCACATACAAGAGATATACAGCAGACGACTTTGAACCATCTAGGCCTAAACACAAACAAACTCTATAAATGAAGGTTTAATCACAAAAGAAGTTGAAAACATTGTGGAAAACGGAGAATTTATGCTTTTGTCAATATGCTTTCAAAAATGGTGCTGCAGAGGCATCAGAAATCGTCTATATGAAGGAAATGGTTCTTTTATGTAGAGAGTGTAGTTGCAAACATTTGTTTATATTATTCACACACGATAACCATCTTATCAATACAACTAAAAAAGTGTTTTGGAGCAATTTTGTTAGTATGTAGTGCATCTCAATACTACGATGTGCAAAAGCAATGAAAACTAATCTAATAGTGTAAAGGAGATACAAATGTGAGAGAACTTGATATAATTTTGTGGGATAGAGACAATATCAAATTATCTCAATGACAACGTTTTAAATTAGGTATTAAATTCTTACCCCGTATACTCATCAAAGATAGAATTCAGGTCAGTATCCTCTGGAAGGTTTTTCAACTTGGCATATGGGTATATCCTGTATAAGGGTGGCTGGAAAAACACATTATTTTGTTATATATATACGCACACACACACAAACAATATGAACGTCATAATTACAACTACAAGTAATCAAATAACAAATAATTACACTTAAAATGATTAGGTGACTTTCATTTGACCTACTTGTGAATGCGGGTATTGGAATAGTTAGTCAGGCCGTATTCAGTAGTTCACAGGTATCACACAAGGTTTTACTATGTCGGAAACACATGTTTAGAGTATCATGAGGCACTTTTCCGGTGTACCATAAATGTCCAATGTTTGCAATGTTCCATTTTCCATTTGTTGAAGGGCCATAGTACATGTTCATTATTTTTTTTAATTCATCCAATGCCGGAGACCAAAAAATAACAACATTTCCTCACAATGATCGTCAATACCTTGTGAAATGGAAAGAAAATCACTTTTAACTGTGATTGGATGGTTTTTAGTTCTGTTTTATCATTGTCATGAAACAAAGACTATTAATGATAGTATCAATATAATGTGGTAACCTAAACCAACAAGAAATTATGCAGTTAAGAAACTCAACAATTATTCACACACCTCAGATGAAAACTGTTACCAATATTTGCATGTTACTAAATAACAATTTCACAAAAAGTTACTTTCTGTGAATTTCATAAACAAGAGGGCCATGATGGCCCTGGATCGCTCACCTTAATTATACAATGTACTGTTATGCAAAACACATTAAGACAATTATTCTGAATGCAACCTCCAGTGTTAACAAGATTTTCCTTCATTTGGCCTAGTGATCTATAAATTATTTTTCCTGATATGACCCCATATTCCAACATGGACTAGATATCATCAAAACAACATTCTGACCATTTTTCAACTTGCTCAAAGTAAAAATGCAGCCTCCGGAGTTTGAACAATATTTTCCTTTATTGACCTTGTTTCTGACCCTCATATGACCCATATTCGAACTTGAACTAGATATCATTTAGACAAACATTCTGACCAAATTTCAAGATGCTTAAGCAAAAAATGTGGCATCCAAAGTGTTAACAAGATTTTCCTTCAGTTTGGCCTAGTGACCTAGTTTTTGACCCGGCATGACCCGTATTCGAACTGGACCTAGATATCATTCAGCTTAACATTCTGACTAAATTTCAAGCTGCTGAAGCAAAAAATGCAGCTTATACAGTGTTAACAAGATTTCCCTTCAATTTGGCCTAGTGACCTAGTTTTTGACCTGGCATGACCCATATTCGAACTTGACCTACATATCATCAATACAAACATTCTGAACTCGACCTAGATATTTTAAAGACAAACATTCTGACAAAATTTCAAACTGCTGAAGCAAACATTGCGGCCTCTGGAGTGTTAACAAGATTTTCCTTCAATCTGACCTAGTGACCTACTTTTTGACCTGACATGACCCATGTTCGAACTTGACCTACATATCATCAATACAAACATTCTGATAAAGTTTCAACATGCTCAAGTTGAAAATGTGGCCTCCAGAGTGTTAACAATATTTCGCTTCAATTTGACCTAGTGACCTCATATGGCCCACTTGATACACTTTCATGAAGATTGAATGCAAAATGTAGCCTGTAGAGTGTTAACAAGCTGAAATGTTGACAACGCACGACGGACGACGGACGGACAAAATGTGATCACAATCACAATCACAATAGCTCACCTTGCACTTCGTGCATAGGTGAGCTAAAAATTAGTGATATAGCACTCACTGATATGTTAAACCCTTTCCAGCTTAAGCTTTTTCTTAACACTCTTCCATTTTGTAAGCATTAATTTACAAAATATCAGTAATGGCTGAAATATGTTTACTTTTGACATACTGACATGACGGAATATAATGTTTGAAGACTTCAGATTGATTGATATGAGTAATGTGAATTTTTCTTGGATCAAGGGTCCACAGAGAACCTGATTTCTGTACATCCGACTGTCATACATCCAACACTTTTTTGGGGGGAGGGGGTTGGGGTATATGGGTTGAGAATATGTATAAATATCTGTAAATACCTTAAGTTTTTTTTCTTTTGAAGGATCAGCGAATCATTCAGTTTTTTTCTTAGAGTACCAGTGAACTATAAATAGAATCAAAATGGTCAGTTTAAAATAGTCCATTGAGGAAGGACATCACAAATTTTTTATTAATTATATGTATGTTAAACAGAAATTAAAATATACCCATCGCACACCGATAACATCTTTGTCACAATAACAAGAATATTGATAATTTTTCCATGCCATAAGTTGAAATTTCCCATTTTGTCTTGTTACTCCGTCATTTCTCAGATGTGAATAAAAAACCTCATGTGCACATTATCATATGCTGATCAACATTATGTGCAAGGTTTCAAAGCATATTGAAGAAATGTGGACCACAAATTAATTCCTGATTTCCCTCATTCAATGGGCATAATGCTCATTGCAGATGACAACAAAAACATCTTCACATGCTGATCAACAGACGTGTAATGTTTCATGACTAAAGGTCAAATAGTTTGGGAGATATGCACGCCACAAGATTTTCGGGACGTACAAACAAAAAGAGCAAATCCACAATGCCCCATCCCCTTCCAAAGGAGGGGCAATACAAATCAACGCTCTTACTTACATGTTCATCAAATACTTCGCTTCCATAGCCTGCAGACTTTTTCTGCCTTCTGCTAAATTCTGAAGGGTTCTTTACAAATGCATGGTGCATGGAATGCTCTACTTCTAAACTGAAACAGCAAAATAATTGTTCATGATAATTAACTCTTTAATCCATAATACCATATTCCCAAACACCAAATAAAGCAATCCAGTGCCGAAACATTTGAGATTGCACATTACAAGCAATCTAAAAACAAGATCGCTCACCTGATTTTGCTGTTTTCACTTTAGCCATATAAGCCCCGCCCCCTGACAATGTGTCAATATTGCCAATGTAAAGGACATGTGACAAATAAATGAATTTTTATCGTGTTCACAAAGTCAATTATAACAATTGGTTTTCAAAAGGAACTGAGCACTCATGTATATCTAGCTACTGTATAAGTTTGGTAAACATCGGATAAAAAATGAAGTTATTATCCTGTTCACAAGGTCAATTGTCAATTATAGCAATTTTACCAATTTTAAAGGGCCATAATCCCGTCATGCATGAACGGATCTGGTTTTCGAAAAGAACCGAGCTCTCATGTATATCTAGCTACTGGAAAGGTTTAGTAAACATCGGATCATAAATGAAGACTGTATCATGTTCACGAGAAATTGTGGACGGACGACGGACAAAGGGCGATCACAAAAGCTCACCTTGTCACTACGTGACAGGTGAGCTAAAACTCATACACAGTTTTCAAATAGTTGAATGGGTGGGTGGAAATGCCTTACTATGGAGCTAAGGGTTTAACAACCTTCAAACAAGAGGGCCATGATGGCCCTACATCGCTCACCTGATTTAATTTTTTCACTTTAGCCATATAATGCCCGCCCCCTGGCAGCCATTGTTGTTGACCAATCAACATGGCTTGAAGGAATCTGATAGAGGGTAACCCTAGAAATATTTCTACAAAATTATTTGAAAAACGGCCAAACTTTTTCGGAGGAGAAGATTTTTTAAGTTTTCACTCAAGCCATACAAGGCAAAATAGCCTTGCCCCCTGGCGGCCATGTTTTTCGACAAATCAACATGGGTTGAAGGAATCTGATAGTGGGTCACTTAAGGAACATTCTCAATCTTTATCTTGAACAAGAGGGCCAAGATGACCCTAAATCGATCACCTGATTGATAGTGTATGGTGAGTGTAAGGAACGACAACTCTGCGAAGGAGATTGCCCTTGCATAATACTCTGCCAAGTGTTACCTCCCTTAGACCATCAATCTAATAACCATATGTCATTTGAAGCAAAAAGTTAATTTTACTCCTTTTCTGATGCTGCTTGGTTGCTATGCCTTTCAACAAATCAATATGGCTTGACAAAGTATGTAGATGATCAATGAAAGAACATTTCTACAAAACTATCTTTAAATCAGAGAAGCACTTTTATAAGGATGCTTTATTAAAGTATTGTCATTTTGCCCCTTTTTTGATGCCGCCTGACTGCCATGTTTTTTCGACCAATCAGTATGGCTTGAACAATTTTTATAGAGGGTCACCCAAGGAACATTTCTACCAAATTATATTTGAATCTGACAGGCAGATTCGGAGGAGAAGATTTTTAAAGTTTGGACATTTTGTCCCCTTTCTGATGCCGCAGCAACCAAAGTTCTCAATGGAATTTAAATCTTTGAACAATTTTGAAAGAGGACCACCAAAGGAACATTCCTGTGATGTTTGGTGGAAATTGTTCTTGCGGTTCAGGAGGAGATGATGTTTAAAGCTAAAAGTTAACGCCGGACGGACGACGGACAACGGACAAAAAGTGATCAGAATAGCTCACCTTGAGCCTTCGGCTCTAGGTGATCTAAAAATACTGAGAGGTCATTGACCTTCTCCAGGAGCGAATGTAAAGGTAGAATGTCTAGTTTTCAATATCTGCATCATCCAACAATGTGTCAATATTACCAATATAAAGGACATGTGACAAATAAATGAAATTTTTATAGTGTTCACAAAGTAAATTATAACAATTTTGCCAATTTTAAAGGGCCATAACTCAGTCATGCATAAAAAAACATATAGATTTTCTTTTCAATTATATAAAACTGCATTTAATATTTTTAATTGCATGCACAGCACAGTTGGCATTTCAACATTCTTGTTGTAAACTTAACGCACATTACATGCATTTTTGTGGGCAATGTCAAATTTCTGCAGCAAACATGCAATTCTATGTTTGCAATTTTGCACTTTAGATGCAACACTGTGTCCAGCTAAAACTTTTTTTTGAATAAGGTGTTTAAAAACTATGTGTATAAAGATTATGGTATACAGTACCAATAATACCACTGACACTTCCGTTGTCTGATATGGAAGTTGATATACTGATAATAAAACTTATCATTTTTTATTGTTACATGTAAAGATCTGTTGAAGGTAGGTTAAGATTTTCTGAAGTAACTGTTCACTTAACCCCCCTGAAAAATATAATAATGTTTTCATTTTATTAACTTTTAGAATGAAAAGTTAAAGCTACAGTTTTCACTGTCATTGACCACTGGAATACTGGCCCGACATAAAACTTCTAAATTTCTGTGAAATTATTGGGTTAGAGGATTATGTAGGAAAAAATTATAAGCCATAATTTTAAAATTGTGCCTGTTACTTAACAAAGAGATTTTATAAAATGTCCTTTCCGTTGCCATGGCACCAGATATGTGTATTACAAAGAATACATTAATCGTAACAAGCATTCATATTTTGGGAAAAATCAAGGCAAGTTTTACTTTAGTATGAAGACCGTGTTCTCCGATGACTGCCTCAAAGAGTCGTAAAGAATCATACTAAAAGTAAGGGTCAGGATGGCTGGAAATAATGTGGGAAGCAAATCATGTGCTGTTAGACTGATACTTTAGCCTAAATAGTCAGGTTTTCAATTTATGTATTGATCTTCCTTTCCTCATGTTGAATATGGGTTTACTAGAAATCTTAAGTGTCAATACCCAATAATACACATCAATTGAAATCTATCGCAAAACGCTGTTTTATCAATGCATGGTTCACACATTGCCGTTGTTATGCACACGTTAAATGGTCAATTGTGTAGTTATCTGCATTTCCTTATCAGTTCAGTATTTCAGTATTGTATCTTTGCATTATTTGCACGTTTGATAGAGCTATATATTCTGTTTGGATGAAGATCTGTATCAACAATAAATCATACTCCAAATACAGATATTGGAAATCACATGTCGACTATTGAAATATTCACTATGTCTTCCTTCCAGAAATTGTGAATGTCAAATTGAAACATAAACAAAGCATCTCACCACTTGATAATTAAACCCCAATTTGAACACAGGGCTAACATTGCAATTGAAGAATGTTCTACTTATCATCTAGTTTGATTTATCATGCTACATGCCCATGTTCTGATAATTTCAAGTTTCATTTAAGGTATCGGATCTGTAATGGTCAATATCACAATGTTGCCTGAATTTGTTTCCCTTGCTATTATCATCCATTGAGACATGTATTTCTGAAATTTTAGAAGATTTTACCGTCTATAATGGAAATTGTTTAATTTTTTGTTGTTCAATGCCTCAAACCTTGAGAAGGCAAAAAATGTACAACAACTGAACACAATAAAATTGCTTTAATTTTCATACATGTCTTAAAAATGATGTACAAAGGGCACTTTTACTTCAAAAGAACATTGTTGATTAAAATAAACACCAATGAAAATAAAATACATTAAGAAACAAGAGGGCCAAGATGGCCCTAAATCGATCACCTAATTGATAGTAAATTAGTAGCAAATATTTAACTGCAAATATCTGGAAAATGTTATCAGGGAGTGCAAATGAAACTGAAAGGAGTGGACACTTCTCAAGAAACAGCTTATCAGTAAAGGCCATTTATATCTTGAAATCTAACAAGAACTTTAATAAGAATGGAATTATAAAGTTTTTGTCATTTTGCACCTTTCCTGATGCCGCCTTGCTGCCCTGTTTTTCAACGAAATCAATATGGCTTCAACAGTTTATTTAGAGGGTCCCTTAAGGAACATTTCTACCAAATTATCTTGCAATCGCACAAGCAGATTATGGAGGAAAAGGAACTTAAAATTTGGGTATTTTTCTCACTTTCTGATGCTGCAGCAACCAAAGTTCTCAATGGAATTTAAATCTTTGAACAATTTTGAAAGAGGACCACCAAAGAACATCCTGTGATGTTTGTGGAAATTGGTCTATTGGAATGGTAGGAGTTGGTTGTCATTTGTAGCTAAAAGTTCAATTTACCCTTTTTGTGATGACGCCTGGTTGATATGATTGTGTAACCAATCAAAACGGCTTAAACAAATTAAATAGAGGATCATTACAGTAAGATTCGTATTATATTTTCTTAAAATCAGACAAACACTTTCATAAAAATGGAATTTTCAAATTTTGTCATTTTGCCCTTTTTCTGATGCCGCCTGACTGCCATGTTTTTCGACCAATCAGTATGGCTTGAACAATTTTTATAGAAGGTCACCCAAGGAACATTTCTACCAAATTATATTTGAATCTGACAGGCAGATTCGGAGGAGAAGATTTTTAAAGTTTGGACATTTTGTCCCCTTTCTGATGCCGCAGCAACCAAAGTTCTCAATGGAATTTTAATCTTTGAACAATTTTGAAAGAGGACCACCAAAGGAACATTCCTGTGATGTTTTGTGGAAATTGGTCTATTGGAATGGTAGGAGTTGGTTGTCATTTGTAGCTAAAAGTTCAATTTACCCCTTTTGTGATGACGCCTGGTTGCTATGATTGTGTAACCAATCAAAACGGCTTTAACAAATTAAATAGAGGATCTTTACAGTAAGATTCGTATTATATTTTCTTAAAATCAGACAAGCACTTTCATAAAAATGGAATTTTCAAATTTTGTCATTTTGCCCCTTTTTTGATGCCGCCTGTCTGCCATGTTTTTCGACCAATCCGTATGGCTTGAACAATCTTTATAGAGGGTCACCCAAGGAACATTATAATTATATTTGAATCTGACAGGCAGATTCTGAGGAGAAGATTGTTAAAGTTTGGACATTTTGTCCCCTTTCTGATGCCGCAGCAACCAAAGTTCTCAATGGAATTTAAATATTTGAACAATTTTGAAAGAGGACCACCAAAGGAACATTCCTGTGATGTTTGGTGGAAATTGTTTTTGCGGTTCAGGAGGAGATGATGTTTAAAGCTAAAAGTTAACGCCGGACGGACGGACGACGGACAAAAAGTGATCAGAATAGCTCACCTTGAGCCTTCGCGGCTCAGGTGATCTAAAAAAGAAAAAAACTCTTAAATATCACCCTACCCCCTTCTAAAATCTGCTTTTTTAAAAAAAGGTTTCTGCAACTTTGTAATTTAAAATTCATCTAGCATTATTACTATAACAATTAACCATTACTGTTGGATATCATTATTTACTACATTGTTATATTTAAGATATACTTAAAAATAAAAAACATTTACCGTCTTGTTTTCTCATAACATACTATTTTATAAGATAAGTGACAAAATAAAATGCAGCACAATTTGTCCGTAGATTGTCTTTTCAACATCTATCATCAGTAAACAGGAAATTTTCTTTTCTTAAATGTTTTATTTAGGCACATATTTGTGTTGAAAAAATATCACTGCATACAACAATAAAGATTATGCTTAAATATATCAAATAGAATGCTTTATCAATAACAATAGGCCCAAGAGGGCCAGTATTGCTCCATGGCCAC
This sequence comes from Serripes groenlandicus, assembly GCA_031761405.1. Lineage (NCBI taxonomy): Eukaryota > Metazoa > Mollusca > Bivalvia > Cardiida > Cardiidae > Serripes > Serripes groenlandicus. The sequence goes on along the minus strand of JASEVX010000407.1, from coordinate 91,729 downwards.
TAAATCACCAAACAGCCCCGCCCCCTGATGGCCATGTTTTTTTACCAATCAACATGGCTTGAAGGAATCTGATAGAGGGTCACCCTAGGAACATTTCTACAAAGTTATTTGAAAATCAGCCCGACACTTTCGGAGAAGAAGATTTTTTAAGTTTTCACTATAGCCATATAAGGAGGCAAAATAGCCCAACCCCCTGGCGGTCATAGTTTTCGACCAATCAACATGGCTTAAAGGAATCTGATAGAAGGTCACTCTAGGAACATTTCTACAACTGACACTTTTGGAGAAGATTTTCTTAAGGCAAAATAGCCCCGCCCTCTGGCGGCCATGTTTTTCGACCAATCATGTTAACATGACTTGAAGGAATCTGATAGAGGGTCTCCCAAGGAACGTTTCTACAAAATTATTTGAAAATCTGTCAACTTGTTGGGATGAGAAGAATTTTTAAGTTTTTTTCGTTTCGTTGCCATGGAAACCAGAATTCTGCACAGATTCCAAAATTCGAAGGAATTCTAGTGAGGTCATTGAGAGGATGTTTTCCGTGAAGTTTCATCCCAATTGACCCACTGGTTACTGAGGAGAAAAACTTGATGGACGCTGGACGCCGAATGTTTATAATATCTAATATAGTTATAAAGGTTACAGGATGTTACATACCATTTATGTTCAAAGCTGCAACCAGGGACTACTAATACGCGTAGTACCAGTTGCAACAAATAAGTCAACACTAAATAATGGAGACGACAAAATTTAAGAACAACTAATAACATGTATAAGATTCATAATTTCTAAAACACTTTATTTTTAAAGCTGTAACAAACAAATTCACTATGCCCTAGCTTTATTATATAACATTTAACACTTTGACTTTTAATACAATTATACTTAGGCTATATATTTCCCTTTTCGATGTTTTCACTCCCATTTTGTTCCGTTTTATTAATCATTTAGTCATTCGACGTTTTCACCATCACCCGACTGAAACTAGGAGTATTTTTGAAAGATTTCAATCACTTCGACATTCTGTGATATTAAAACTGTGTGCAACGCTAAATACACATGTATATGTTAATCTTCTTTTATAATTATGGCTAAGAATCATTATTTGATTAGAATGGCCATGCATGGGGGGGGTTAAATGAGTGACAGTTGCTAAATTTCTCAAGTTGTGATGTCACCTGGCAGAAGTAGGTTTATTACTGATCAGATTTCGATGAAACTATGTGTATTACATGTGTGTCTGTGTTATATAAATTGCTTTTTTATTTATCTGATATTTTGAGGGTGCCGAATGAATTGTCTACAGATATTTTGAATGGCCCTTGTATTTTCACTGTGCTCCTATCAAAGTTAGGCTCAAAATATTTACCTCATCCGACAGAGTTGTCTTCAAAGAGTAAATGGAACTATCACTGATTGAATAGGTTCCAACTTGTCCTAAAACTGAGCTTGACAACGGTTCTTTATTTGATCAAACTTCATCTACAACTGATGACAAATATTCATGTAACAAATTAGCCTCCCAAATATAAAATGCACTTCGATTATGATAAATAGTATTCATCATATCTCATATAAGTAACAAGAAACTTTTAATAATTACCCTAATACCCTACACACTTAAATATATTAAAAATACTCATATACAATAACATATAAACACAATAAACAGTGATATCAATGTTTTATCTAAATAATACATATTTTGTTAAGTAAAATGATATCATAACTACATAACAAGACCACAATACTCTGTCTTAAAGTACTCTAAGATTGACATCCTTACCCTTATGAACTAATAAATTTGAATTTCTAATAATTATTTTTAACATTAACAGTTAAAATACTGTGATATAGTAAAATCATATAGACACAGTACTATCATTCTTGCAACATTTTGCTCCATAAGCATGATCTTAGTTGCTTATAAATTGAAAGCAAAGATTCAACACTCTCAGTAATGAGTGAATTATGTTTACATTTACTGATGGGAAACAGTGCATGGAGGGTTCCGAGTATTCGTTATGACCGATCTTAACTCTTCCTGCACTGTTTTCAGTCATGACCAATCTGTTATGTGGATTGCAGGGATTTGTCGTGTTATGGAGCAAAGTCTTAAAATAATAAGAGCTATCAATTGATAGAAATGCTCGCCTCAATAAGGGCTTGATTGCTTGTTTTAATCTTCAGAATTTAGCAGGATACAGCTCAAGTTTTACAAACAATAACATTTTCTAGCACTATTTAACACTGACAAATATACATTCATTGTGTGCTAGCATATATGTAAGGGTTTAAAACATACCTTTCTCAATTTCCAGTAATTGCGCTCATCATCCAGATGTATCTGAACCATTTCATACACTATCAGTGGAGTTTGGGGTCGAATTATTTCCTCAATTATCTCATCTGAAAAAACATTGCTGTTTATAAATTTTACATTAAGAATGAAAATCAGCACTTAAATAGATAAGAGGTGGATGGACAAACAAGAGGCCCAAGAGGGCCAGTATCGCTCCACGGCCATAAGGCAAAAATCAAATCTCCAAACAGCCCTGCCCCCTAGTGGCCATATTTTTTACCAACCACCATGGCTTAAAGGAATCTTGTAGAGTGTCACCCAAGGAATGTTTCTGCAAAATTATTTGAAAATCGGCCTGACACTTTCGGAGGAGAAGATTTTTTAAGTTTTCACAATAGCCATATAAGGCAAAATAGCCCCACCCCATGGCGGCCATATTTTTGAACCAATCAACATGGCTTGAAGGAATCTGATAGAGGGTCACCCAAAGAACATTTCTACAAAATTATTTGAAAATCTGCTCAACACTTTCGGAGAAGAAGATTTTTTAAATTTTCACTATGGTCATATAGAGCAAAATAGCCCCGCCCTCTGGCGGCCATATTTTTCGACCAATCAACATGGCTTGAAGGAATCTGATAGAGGGTTACCCAATGAACATTTCTACAAAATTATTTGAAAATCGGCTGAACACTTTCGGAGAAGAAGATTTTTTAAGTTTTCACTATGGTCATATATTAAGGCAAAATAGCCCCGCCCTCTGGCGACCATGTTTTTCGACCAATCAACATTTCTTGAAGGAATCTAATAAAGGGTCACCCAAGGAACATTTCTACAAAATCATTTGAAAATCGGCCTGACACTTTCAGAGAAGAAGATTTTTTAAGTTTTCACTATTTTTTTCTTTTGGTTGCCATGGAAACCAGAATTATGGATGGATAAAAAAAAATTGAAGGAATTTAAGAGAGGACATTGAGAGGATGCTTCCTATGAAGTTTCAACCAAATTGGCCAAGTGGTTAGTGAGAAGAAGTCGTTTAAAGGAAAAAGTTTACGCACGCACGCACGCACGCACGACGGACAATTCGCCATGACATAAGCTCGACTGGCTTTCAGCCAGTGGAGCTAAAAAATTATCAGGCAGATTGTAGGAATTTATCTGGTAACGCAAAGGTGAACCACTTAGTTTTCGAAAACCTAGTCTGATAAACCTTTTCTATCCTTGCCACTTACTTTCTTTTCTATAAGTCATATTAATCCAATTTATAAAGAAATATTTTGGTTCCAAAAATATTCTAAAATTACTTATTACCTTTAAACCTGTCTATCTTTCTAACATATTTAAGAACTAAAGTACCAGTATGTCCGTGAAAGAAAATAGTTTTTAATATTTAAGTTTTAAGGGAAATTTAATAAGAAGCATCAGTTTCTTTACTGAAGTATAAAAACAAGAGCTGTCGGAGGACAGCACGCTTGACTTTTTCGTGCTTGCCAATAAAACGAAACTTTTTTGGGGTGGTACAGAAAACATTATCCAAGTACTTTATCATATTATTTAAAATCAAAGTACTTTATAAGTCGAAAAAGGGCCATAATTCTTACAAAATCCTCCACAGAGTTATGTACTCTAATCTGTTGCTGGAGGTAATGATGGTTAATAAGTATTGTAAGTGCATATGCTATATCTCTAATGGTTTTGAAAAAAAGTTGGGTGGTACGAAAAACTTAACCAAAAATCAAAGTCGAAAAAGGGCCATAATTCTTACAAAAACCTTGACAGAGTTATGTACTCTTGTCTGTTGATAGAAGCAATGATGGTGAACAAAGCAATATCTCTTATGGTTTGGAAAAAAAGTGAGGTGGTACAAAAACCTTAACCAAGGTGTGACGCCGACGCGAGTAGGATGGTTTGCCTTTTCTTTGAAAAGTTGAGCTAAAAATACTTACAACAGGATAAAAACATTACTGATGTAAATACCGATGGATTACAGACCTCCCCATGTTCAAAAAAAAAAAAGACATCTCTCAGCTGTTGATCAAATAGGAAGTTTCGAAACATAATCAATAAATTTACAAGACAAAGTACAGTGGGAATAATTAAGGTACCTTCATCTTCAATTCTTGGCCCTATTTATGTTGATGATGCAAAATATGTCAGCATATCAGCCGATATCCAAGTAATAAGTTCTATCCGAGGCAATCATTTCAATTTTATCATGTAGTTCTTTTTCAATTACTCTATACTGAACACAGGAAACTGGTTATTCAAAAGTTTTTTAGCCACGAACCAATGCTACATATTTTACATTCTGATGCACTATAGTAAGTACCATGTTTGATACAAGTCTACAATCATTCTTGCAAAGTTTCATTGAATTCTGGGCAATGGTTTGCACAGAAATAACCACAGCAATAATTGTCTACAGACAGACGATTGAGACTCCTATATAGGCCCCATATGGCGGTATAAAAATGGTAACATCGGTCTATAATTATATCATTTAGACATTTATACTATTTATAGCCAAAGTGTTTGGAACTCACCAGGTACATTGAAAATTTCTTCCACTGATATGTTGCAATTGGATCCATTCAGTTTCAACTTGCTCCTTTTGCCTCTCCTCTTCAAAGGCTTGAATGGCTTTCATTTCTTCAATGTTGGATGTAAAATGGGAAGGCCATTTTTCATGTAACTGAACCCTAACTCCAGTTAAATTTTCCAGAGCTTGTGCAATGTGTCGCTCACTTGCTTTATACAACAGGCTCTGTATACTTTTTAGCTCACTTTCGCATTTTCTGAGGTTTGTAGGTTCAATCATTTTACTGCCGGCCTTAAATTTAAGAGGTTGAGCCTCTTCACAGTCTTGTTCAACAACTTCGGAATCAATCCCGAACAAAGGTGACTCTCCGTATATTTCAGGAAGGAAGGCCCAACCATATGCTGGTAAGTTGGAAAACATACCAAGCATGTGCTTACAAGGCAAGTGAAATATGCCAGTCAGGGCATGTACAGTTTGGCAAACTGATATCTATTGTATAAACTTTTCCAGAATCTTGAGATGTTATTTCCACCTTACTGTCACATGATATTTGGAAATTGTCATTGTTTAAACTCTCACAAGAGGGGAACATTCTCTTCATGCAATGGCTTACAAACTTCTTTGGTCTATTTCTTAAGAACAGTGGTAGTAGGACTTTGACGTATTTGCTATACTCAGGCATTGACTGTATGTTCTGCTGATTGTACCTACAATATAAAACATGTATATTGCTCATCTCAGTGCAATAGTTGACATGAGCATACACATACATGATCTAAACAAGAAACATTTCTGCTATATGATTTTTAAATTTTCAATGTGATTTCGACAAATAAAATTTCAAGTATTGTATTTTCATAACATAACAATTTAGAGAAATGCAGAGACAGACAATTTTTGGATGAATCACAATGTCATGGATATTATTGGTAATCGTATGCTAAAGGAACGCATCTGCCAAATTGTATTAATATCTGGTCTATGGCTATAGATTTTTGAAACATTTTTACTGTAGCTTATTAGCCATATGTACGAAAAAATTAGCCCAACCAGACTAACTTGAATGGTTTTAAGCACAGCAGGGATCCAGAAACAAGAGGCCCATGAGGGCCTATGCTCTACTGGTATGGTTCTTTGGTCATTTTCAATCCAGAGCATGTATGTATGGTGAAGCTTGGATAGTAAATGGAGGCTCTTTTGTGCTCACAAGCTGTATTATAGCAATTTTTACAATTTCATGGGCCATAATCCAGTCTTGCATGGGCGGATCTGGCTGATTTTCAAAAGGAACCAAGCTCTCATCAATATTTAACTACTATCTAAGTTTGGTGAAGATCAGATAGTAAATGGAGCCTCTATTGTGTTCACATGCTCAATTATAGCAATTTGGACAATTTCAAGGGCCATAATCCAGTCTTGCATAGGCGGATCTGGCTGGTTTACGAAAGGAACTGAGCTCTCATGGATATCTAACTACTGTATAAGTTTGGTTGAGATACAATCAAAAGTGAAGACTGTATCGTGTTAACAAGCTCTTTTATAGCAATTTTGACCATTTCAAGGGCCATAATCCAGTCATGCATGGGCGGATCTGGCTGGTTTTCGAAAGGAACCGAGCTCTCATGGATATCTAACTACTGTATAAGTTTGGTTGAGATACAATCAAACGTGAAGACTGTATCGTGTTAACAAGCTCTTTTATAGCAATTTTGACCATTTCAAGGGCCATAATCCAGTCATGCATGGGCGGATCTGGCTGGTTTTCGAAAGGAACCGAGCTCTCATAGATATCTAACTACTGTATAAGTTTGGTTGAGATACAATCAAAAGTGAAGACTGTATTGGTTAACAAGCTCTTTTATAGCAATTTTGACCATTTCAAGAGCCATAATCCAGTCATGCATGGGCGGATCTGGCTGGTTTTCGAAAGGAAACGAGCTCTTATGGATATCTAAATACTGTATCAGTTTGGTTGAGATACAATCAAAAAAGAAGACTGTATTGTGTTAACAAGCTCTTTTATAGCAATTTTGACCATTTCAAGGGCCATAATCCAGTCATGCATGGGCAGATCTGGCTGGTTTTTGAAAGGAACCGAGCTCTTATGGATATCTGACTACTGTATAAGTTTGGTTGAGATACAATCAAAAGTGAAGACTGTATCGTGTTAACAAGCTCTTTTATAGCAATTTTGACCATTTCAAGGGCCATAATCCAGTCATGCATGGGCGGATCTTGCTGGTTTTCGAAAGGAACCGAGCTCTCATGGATATCTAACTACTGTATAAGTTAAGTTGAGATACAATCAAAAGTGAAGACTGTATCGTGTTAACAAGAAATTGTTTACGGACGGACGCACGCACGCACGACGGACAAATCGCCACGACATAAGCCCTTCTGGCCTTTGGCCAGTAGAGCTAAAAATTAGTAACTTGTGGACATATTCCTTATTTCTCTAAAAAACGATATTTTGTGGGCTTTAATTAGAATCACCTTGTTGACATAACATAACGTTTTGAGGAGAAGTACAAACAATAAATCTAGAAGTGTCTAAGAATACTCCTCTTTACTAGAGCCTTGGCTTAGCATCATGTTTCATCAAGTTGACAGTCACAACTTGTTTTAAATCCATATACATTCAAAATCATAAAGGCTTTCCTAAATTGTGTAAGTTTATTCATCCAATTTAAATCTACATTTAAATTTGAGCATTGCAATTATGCTTTTTTAATTAAAGTTGGTGATGCATGTGAACACGTTTTTCTGAAAAGGGGCAATAATTCTACTAGTACGCAAGTCCAGTTATATAGAAAACTTGTACAATATTTTATAACCATATCTGCAGGGACTATCTTGGCCGAGATTCACAAGTTAATTTTGGATATAAAGCTTGAAGTTGATGACAAATTTGGCTCAGGTAATCTAACAAGAGGCCCATGAGGGCCTATGCTCTACTGGCATTGATCTGGCTTGTTTCAAAAGGAACAAATATGTCATCAATATTCAAATACCATCTAAGTTTGGTGAAGATCAGATAGTAAATGGAAGCTCTATTGTGTTCACAAGCTGTATTATAGCAATTTTGACAATTTCAAGGGCCATAATCCAGCCATGCATGGGTAGATCTGGCCGTTTTTTAGAAATGAACCAAACTCTTATGGATATCTAACTACTGTATAAGTTTGATTGAGATACAATCAAAAGTGAAGACTGTATCGTGTTAACAAGCTCTTTTACAGCAATTTTGACCATTTCAAGGGCCATAATCTAGTCATGCATGGGCGGATCTGTGGCTGGTTATCGAAAGGAACCGAGCTCTCATGGATATCTAACTACTGTATAAGTTTGGTTGAGATACAATCAAAAGTGAAGACTGTATCGTGTTAACAAGCTCTTTTATAGCAATTTTGACCATTTCAAGGGCCATAATCTAGTCATGCATGGGCGGATCTGTGGCTGGTTATCGAAAGGAACCGAGCTCTCATGGATATCTAACTACTGTATAAGTTTGGTTGAGATACAATCAAAAGTGAAGACTGTATCGTGTTAACAAGCTCTTTTATAGCAATTTTGACCATTTCAAGGGCCATAATCTAGTCATGCATGGGCGGATCTGTGGCTGGTTTTCGAAAGGAACCGAGCTCTCATGGATATCTAACTACTGTATAAGTTTGGTTGAGATACAATCAAAAGTGAAGACTGTATCGTGTTAACAAGCTCTTTTATAGCAATTTTGACCATTTCAAGGGCCATAATCCAGTCATGCATGGGCGGATCTGGCTGGTTTTCGAAAGGAACCGAGCTCTCATAGATATCTAACTACTGTATAAGTTTGGTTGAGATACAATCAAAAGTGAAGACTGTATTGGTTAACAAGCTCTTTTATAGCAATTTTGACCATTTCAAGAGCCATAATCCAGTCATGCATGGGCGGATCGGGCGGATCTGGCTGGAGATACAATCAAAAGTGAAGACTGTATCGTGTTAACAAGAAATTGTTTACGGACGGACGGACGGACGGACGCACGACGGACAAATCGCCACGACATAAGCCCTTCTGGCCTTTGGCCGGTATAGCTAAAAATGGCACATTATAAATTATGCTTCATACTTTGCTTTGGCATCTGGAAGAAACTTTTCTACCAATATCTTGATGAGGCCAGTCAACGTTCCCTGGCTGCTATTATGCAGGTAGGACTTCTGTGTTGGCGCTCTACTCCATTTGTGGTGTTTATTTTCAATAGAGGTCGAAAGGCATAAACCCATCTCTGAAAATGAATAAGTTGACATTAGTAACATATTGTTCAAACTTGTTGAATTTGTACAACAATGATTTTTATAAAATAAATCTAAAAACATTTTTTCAACACAGCAACATTTCTTATCATTTGAACTCGAAAATTGACGGGCCCATGTAGCTCAGTCAGTACCTTCTTTTTGACTTCTTACAAAATTCGACGTGACAGGGCATCCAATTGCTTGAAAAATCGGTTGTGTGGAGTAATGGTATGAGAAATCCAAGAAACACATTAGTTAGTGAACTGGCCGTAGTCATATAACAGAAAAGTTTTTGAAAATGACGTTAAACCCAAATCAATCAATAAATGAACTCTGTGACAGCCTCGATGGCATAGTGGTAGAGCGTCTGCCTAGGGTAAAGGAGTGGGTGGGTTCCATCCCTGGCTGGGTCTTAACAAAGACTTGGTAGTAATGGCTGTCCTCCTTGGGGATCAGCGTTATGTGGTTACCTTTACGACTGACTGACTGATGTCAGGATATATAGACCATTAGTACTGGTAAACCAGGAAACGCAGCGATAAAACTGAACAAGAGGCCCAAGAGGGCCAGTATCGCTCCACGGCCATAATGCAAAAATCAAATCTCCAAACAGCCCTGCCCCCCCTGGTGGCCATGGCTTAAAGGAATCTTGTAAAGTGTCACCCAAGGAATGTTTCAGCAAAATAATTTGAAAATCGGCCCGACACTTTCGGAGGAGAGGATATTTTAAGTTTTCACTATAGCCATATACAGTTAAGAACATCATGAAATTGACAATCTGAGCGGAACGTGATTGGATCGTGAGCGTGATTGGAACGAAGTTGGAACGCTTTATGAGCGGAACGGAATTTTGCGCTCTGAACGAAACAATCATAATGATTGCAAAAATCCAATCATTCGCTCATTGAACGGTTGCAACAACTATCCGATAATTATTTTACGAAATTATTTTATTAACCCTTTACTGGATAGCCCAACTGCCCATTTACCTATATTATCTCCATATATAGGCATCTATTTGATAAACCAATAGTCAATAAACTACTGATAAAAGCCTGTACACTATTTCCATACAGGGTATTGGGAAAATCATAAGAATTTGACACCTGTCCTAATTAAACCCAACTATCTGTATAAAATATTGTAACTACCTTTTATATGTCAGTATAAACATTGTGGGAAATTAAATTACCTTTACATTGGTGTAAAATACACTATTTCAGCATGAAAAGAACTGAAGCAAAACAGGAGACGAAAGCAGGGCAATTTTATTTTTTATTTTTTCTTGAAAATGATGAATGTATTTTGCTCATGTCTACCTTTTCAAATATTGTTATTGCGGGAAAAAAACAAGTGAAATTACTCCAGAATATAACAACAGCAATTTCAAGTTAAATTTTTTAAAACCAGATACTCCGTAAAGGAAATATGTCTTAATTTCTACGAAGTTTTCAAAAGTCAACTCTGTGACATACAGGAGTAAAATTAGTAAAACTTAATGGAGAAATCACCCATCTTCCTGTCATGATTCAAAGTCGATTTCACGAGAATAAATGTTAAAACATCCCATATAAATATTTTGAATGTCTAATGACCTTACGTTTTCATTTCTAACTATTTCCTTTTTGAAGAAATAGATCGGCAATAGAAAATTGTTAACCCAAAAAAAGTCGAATGTAAACACATGTTTGCGTATTTTCCCGTATTCTCAAGGACGATTTAGTTCTTTGTTTACTTACCCTTGGTTGTTGAAACTCATTATTCCAAGCTCCTATAGAGAAAAGATTGTTGTCGGAAGAAGAACAATCATCGGAAACAACTTCCAGATCAGAAATATCTGATTGAATGTCAGACGGGGTAAAGCCAAAAAAAAAAATACAGCTTCAGTTTTGCGGAAGTGTCATAACTGCACCCGTAAATGACCCATTTTATTGCCCTTCTGATTTACTAGATCAATCAATCAAAGACCCGCCGGTATTGTGTAGATGAAAACAATAACCACTTATGTCAGCTGTTCATCCCTTTCCCCATTACAACAAATCACAGCAAACGATTGTGAAAATGTCGAGACAAAAATAAAGAAAATCTATAAAAAAGGAAAGTATAATTACTGAATTAATTCAAATCATTGTGGCAAAAGTTATCTATTAAATTTAATGCATTTAGGCTTTCTCCTTTTGCTGCAATGTTTACTCGTCAGCTTTAGTTGCGTCAATATGAATCTACATCTGTGAAAGAGGTATTTCCCAGTAGCTTACTTGATTGTCAAAACTGGTATACACCGGAAATGTGATCGGTCAAACAAAGAACCGACTTTGCACGTGTGAGTAAACCCTTTCCTCTTTCAACAATTATGCGGACGAAATTAAAAACATCTTGACAAAAAATTCAAACTATTTAACCCTTTCTCACGTATAGACAATTTCTACAGCAGAAGAATAGATTTATACAGGGTTGCTTCATTGTGTTTGCATGGGATCATAACATTGTGAGCAATTTTTCTCGTTTTAAATGTCATCTGCTCCAGATTTATTTAATATGAAGAAAGGGAGAAATGAAGCCCTGTTGTCAAGGTCATGTTTACTGCATGCGTCAGTAATTTTCCATTTGATCTGGGTTGCACGTGGTTTACACATAATAATACCGTGTCAAATGAAAACCCGCCTTCCGATAGTTGGGAATATTCAGATCAATATGCTCTTCTGTTAAGACTGATTAGGATCATCACTGTTCGTAAATCGTCTCATAACAATTATCGAAGTCTTTTGAGAACAGTTATGATCAAACGCCGGCATTACAATTAAATAAATTGATACCAGCTGTTATAAGATTTGGAACAAAACTGATTGCCTATTTTTATGTGTCGCGACTCAATCTGTATATGGTGCATAATGGTAATTTTAGAAAACCCCTGTGAAATAATTAAAATTTACAATTACAAATGGAAACGGATATTATCGTATGGATATTTTTCATAGGAACAAGGTATTTTCAAGCTTATCATTTCCCGACGCATTTCATTCAACCTGGGTACTGAATTTTTAAACACTATACATGTTTGGACGCTTTTTACTTAACTTTATCAGGGACAATATATATATATATATGTTATACACGGTCCCTGACTTTATATAGTAACACTATGATTTAAAGTATGAGATCCCTTTGTAAATAAACAAATTGTATTGTGATACACTTTTGGAGGACCTATTCACACGATAAATATACTTTTGAAGCATTCAAACTCCAAAGGTGTCGAAAAGCGTTTACATTGAAATCGATTAGAATCGATTAGGGTCGTCGAAAACCGTTTATATTGAAATCGATTAGGGTTTTCGAAAATCGTTTATATTGAGATCGTGTATGAAAGCGTTTATATCCGGTGAAGGGTTAAAAGTCATATTTGTATACTAAACTTTTGTTTTATAAGACACTCAAGTATCCGATTGAATTAGAATGTAACAAATATTATTAATATGATCATTTTCGTAATACGATTTGTTGTTGATATTTAGGGTTAAGTAAAAAAAAATATAAACGAAACGAAATTAATTTAAGCCAATCAAATCGTTGAACGGATTTTGATCGAAAAAAAGCGTTCCGAGTGATCGTAAAAAAGCGTTCAATCTGAACGGAACGGAAAAAAGCAATCACAATGTTATGAATGAGTGAACGCTTTGAGAGCGGATTGGAACGTGAGCGGAGCGGAGCGTGAACGGTTAATTTGTCAATTTCAAGATGTTCTTAACTGTAAGGCGAAACAGCCCCACCCCCTGGCGGCCATATTTTTTCAACAAATCAACATGGCTTGAAGGAATCTGATAGAGGGTCAGCCTAGGAACATTTCTACAAAATTATTTGAATATCAGCCAGACACTTTCGGAGGAGAAGATTTTTTAAATTTTCTCTTTAGCCATATAAGGCAAAATAGCCCCGCTCTCTGGCGGGCATGTTTTTTTACCAATCAACATGGCTTGAAGGAATCTGATAGAGGTTCACCCAAAGAACATTTCTACAAAATTATTTGAAAATCGGGAGAACACTTTCGGAGAAGAAGATTTTTTAAGTTTTCACTATGGTCATATAAGGCAAAATAGCCCCGCCCTCTGGTGGCCATGTTTTTCAACCAATCAACAAGGCTTGAAAGAATCTGATAGAGGGTCACCCAATGAACATTTTTACAAAATTATTTGAAAATCGGGAGAACACTTTCGGAGAAGAAGATTTTTTAAGTTTTCACTATGGTCATATAAGGCAAAATAGCCCCGCCCTCTGGCGGCCATGTTTTTCAACCAATCAACAAGGCTTGAAAGAATCTGATAGAGGGTCACCCAATGAACATTTCTACAAAATTATTTGAAAATCGGGAGAACACTTTCGGAGAAGAAGATTTTTTAAGTTTTCACTATAGCCATATAAGGCAAAATAGCTCCGCCCTCTGGCGGCCATGTTTTTCAACCAATCAACATGGCTTGAAGGAATCTGATAGAGGGTTATCCAATGAACATTTCTACAAAATTATTTGAAAATTGGCGGAACACTTTCGGAGAAGAAGATTTTTTAAGTTTTCAATATAGCTATATAAGGCAAAATAGCCCCGCCCCCTGGCGGCCATGTTTTTCAACCAATCAACATTTCTTGAAGGAATCTAAAAAAGGGTCACCCAAGGAACATTTCTACAAAATTATTTGAAAATCGGCCTGACACTTTTGGAGAAGAAGATTTTTAAGTTTTCACTATTTTATTATTTTGGTTGCCATGGAAACTAGAATTATGGATAGATCAAAAAAATTGAAGGAATTTAGTAGAGGACATTGAGAGGATGCTTCCTATGAAGTTTCAACAAAATTGGCCAAGTGGTTAGGGAGAAGAAGTCGTTTAAAGGAAAAAGTTAACGCACGCACGCACAACGGACAATTCGCCATGACATAAGCTCGACTGGCTTTCAGCCAGTGGAGCTAAAAATTAAATCTTCAAACAGCCCCATCCCTGATGGCCATGTTTTTGACCAATCAACATGGCTTGAAGGAATCTGATAGAGGGTCACCCTAGGAACATTTCTACAAAATTATTTGAAAATGAGCCCGAAACTTTCGGAGGAGAAGATTTTTTAAGTTTTCACTATAGCCATATAAGGCAAAATAGCCCCGCCCCCTGGCGGCCATAGTTTTCGACCAATCAAGATTTCTTGAAGGAATCTGATAGAGGGTAACCCTAGGAACATTTCTACAAAATTATTTGAAAATCAATCCTGACACTTTCGGAGGAGAAGATTTTTTAAGTTTTCACTATAGCCATATAAGGCAAAATAGCCCCGCCCTCTTGCGGCCATAATTTTCGACCAATCAAGATTTCTTGAAGGAATCTGAAAGAGGGTCACCCAAGAAACATTTTTACAGAATTATTTGAAAATTGGCCTGACACTTTCAGAGAAGAAGATTTTTTAAGTTTTCACTAATTTTTTCTTTCGGTTGCCATGGAAACCAGAATTTTAGATGGGTCCAAAAAAATTGAAGGAATTTAGGAGGACATTGAGAGGATGCTTCCTTTGAAGTTTCAACCAAATTGGCCAAGTGGTTAGGGAGGAGAAGTCGTTTAAATGAAAAAGTTAACGCACGCACGACGGACAATTCGCCATGACATAAGCTCGTCGCCTGGCTTTCAGCCAGTGGAGCTAAAAATTGTTGAAAGCGCCATAAAAAAAAAAAAACTTAAATTTAACAACTGTCAATAAACAAGAGCATTGAATAGTTTTCCAAACTATTGCTATGAGGCCTCAAAAAGTGTAGAATATAACAAAATATCATCTTGATGATAAAAGTTAAACCCCATGGGAATACCTTCACAATGTATTAATATATAACTGTAAGACTGTAACTGTAAGAATCAGGAAGATTCTAGATGATACATTTTAGAGATAAACATGCCACAAGTTGAAATTGTCCATTTTTTTATAATTCAAGTGTAATAACTCTGGAATTCCTTGGTTAACACACACCAAACCCCTGATGAACATCTGTATACACTGGTCAACGTATCAGTAAGGTTTCATGACTAGGCTTTGAATAATACAAATAAATGCCATACGGCATTTAAATTTCCAACCATAATGAATAAAATTTACAGATAAAGATAATTCCCTATTTTTGATATTCTGCAGCAGACGACTTTGAACATATTTTGTCAACAAATGGAAAATCTCTATAATTGAATGTATAACCTATGACTAAAAGTGGAAAACATTGTGTCAAAAGGAGAAATTGCTCGTTTTGAGCCATTTCTTCTTTTGTCACTATGTTTTCTAAAAGATGTCTGCTGCAGAGGCGTCAAAAAGCGTCTATATGAGGGAAAAGGTTAAGAACCAAAAATATGGAAAACTGAAGTCAAATTAGATCAAGGCCATAAGTAGTTAATGCATCTTGTTATACAACTGCATACAACTCCTAGTACTGTATCACAGCCAAATGCATACAAAGCAACACTAGACATCATTTTTAAATTGATCATTTCACGATACAACTACATGCTAAGTATAAAATCAATTTTTATATCCATTATTAAGATAATGTGCTTAAACGGAATTCATCAAAGTTAATAAATCCAAGGACTTAAACTTTGGAAAAAATATGCACAGCTAACTTAAACTAGAACTATCACTGAATGTGATTAATACTCCCGAACGCCGCCCTGATAGGAAAGGTTGTGAAATATTTAGAAACCCCACCTTAAAAGGACAATGTTATGGATCGGGTTATTCTTGTTTTGTTCATTTTTGGATAAAAAAGGGCAATAATTATGTAAATTAGAGTTAAGGTTCTTGTACACTGCACTTCCTCTGATTATGCTCTACCGTTGTATGTAGTTTTATTAGATTCCATCTGTTAGTTATTAAATAATTCTCCGGACAAGAAAAAGTAACAAAGGGCAATAACTCTGTAATTATGTAAATAAGAGTTATGGTTCTTGTACACTGCACTTCCTCTCATTATGCTCTACCATTGTATGCAGTTTTATTAGATTCCACCAGTTAGTTATTAAGAAATTCTCTGGACAAGAAAAAGTAACAAAGGGCAATTACTCTGTATTTAGGTAAAATAGAGTTATGGTTCCTGTACACCGCACTTCCTCTCAATGTGTTGTATCATCCTAAGAAGTTTTAATAAATTTCAAGAATTAGTTTTTAAGTTATGCTCCGGACAAGACTCTACGAACAAGAAAAAGTAATAAAGGGCAATAACTCTGTAATTATGTAAAGTAGAGTTATGGTTTTTGTACACTGCACTTCCTCTCATTATGCTCTAACATTGTATGTAGTTTTATTATATTCCATCCGTTAGTTATTAAGTAATTCTCCGGACAAGAAAATGTAACAAAGGGCAATAACTCTGTAATTAGGTAAAGTAGAGTTATGGTTCCTGTACACCGCACTTCCTCTCAATGTGTTGTATCATCATATGAAGTTTTATTAAATTCCAACAATTAGTTTTAAAGTTATTCTCCGGAGAAGAAAAATCGCAACAGACCAACCACAGGGCGACTCCAATATATCCCCTCTAAACTTCGTTTGTCGGCGGGGTATAAGTATTTCTTTCTATACACTAATTATTTTTTTTTATCTCAATACAATTTTACTGTGACTGTAAACAATCACTACAATTCTACATACAGAAGCAAAACATCATCTTTCTCTGTATGCAATCCATTCTTTACAATTCACAACCATCTAGACCTGCTCACGATGGAAGTCGCAAAGTAAAACGAAGCATCCTGCAAAACACAAAATTAACCTATAAGTTAAACACACATAAATTTTAGTCCCATTCCCATTCGCAGTACCCCTTAGCTCAATGGGAAAAAGGTCTTTGTTTAATATATATATTCCTTTAGGACATCGGTCACATTCCTAGACACGTCGGACTAATTTTGGACAATGTGTGTTCAACACAATATTCTTTCAGAGTTTCATTATTGTTGGCCAATCCATGCAAAAGAAATTCCATATGTACTTTCCCTGCATTTCTTTTTTCCTTCAGTATATAATTAGGCCCCACCCACCACTTTATTCCTAAAGGTAATGCATTCAATAATGCCGACATTACTACAATACCCATCATTTGCCTTCATTTACACAAGATGACCATGCTCTGCTGCACTCACAATATAGTCACTAGCCAATCTAGTGTCATCCAAGATTGAAAAATGTTTAACCAAGGTGTAACAGTGATAGGGACACCGGTTGAGAAGCTGTTACATTCCTTGACTTCAAGTAAAACATGTGTAAGATTGAAGGAACATTCTTGATAGTGGGTTGGAGGGGTCACCCAGGGAAGATGTCTGCCAAATTATATTGAAACAGGGTTAGCGTTTTAATTAAAATACCTACAATACAAACTGAAATTGAGAGGTCATTTTCTTTCATAGATTGTACCATTAAAAATGTATCACATCTGCCCAATTTCAAACTGTTGGGAGTTTCTTTTTATCAGTGAATGAGTTTGTTATGCAAGAAGCATCCACATTTGAACGAAAACTAACATAAAAGGTTTCCCTTTTTTCCCCATTTATTTTTCCACATATCGCATTGGCTTCACCGTAAGAAACATTTGATGAAAATTATGTATAATGGGCCAGAGGCCTTACATTACTGAATAAAATATTTGTATTGTATTGTATTTGACATTGGTTTCAAACGACGATTTCTTTTCTCTCACTTTTACAATATATAGGAAAAACCAACCATAAAACGCTGATGGCCATATTTTTTGGACTCAATCAGGACCGGTTTAACCAACTTGGTAGGTCTGTTTCTCCAAGGAAAATTTGTGAAAATTATTTTGATATAAAGCCAACCTTTTATCAAGAATTTTTAAATTTTTCATATCTATTTTTTTTTTATTGGGGTTTTACGCCGTTTCAACATTATTTCAGTTATATCACGGCGACAGTTCACTTATTCATGATCCCTGGGTAAACAAACCAGTACTAGGCTAGAAAATGTGCCTTGCCCAAGAGCACTCCACCATGACCGTCGTGCCACGACTGGGGATCGAACCTGGGACGCCCGGTTTCAAATCCTCAACGCTAACCACGGCGGATTCCTATTGCTTTTTGAAGTTATGCATACATTTTATGTATTTTAAAAATCTTCAAAGGGGACCATCTTGGGAACACTACTCATGTTAATGTCAATTTTATATCTAAATAAAATTGTTTATATACAATATTTCATAATTTATAAAAAAGAAAATGATAAATACTTACTGTAATTTTATTTGTGCCCTGTACATTTGACTCCTTAGAGCGGAATCAGCTGAATAACACCTTTGGTTGGTGGAAGATGTATTCACCTTCAGGTCTCGTTTCACGAACATATCCACATGTCGCTTCATTTCAGGAAAAGCTTTGACTCCATCTTTTACGAGTTCAGAAACTTTCTCAATGACTCGACTGTCTATCCTCATCCTATGACCTGCCAACTAAAACAATAAAACATTCCTTGTGTATACAAATTTCAAATAAAATTAATATGATTCCATGATCACTTTTTGACTGACTGCTCTTAACAGTGACGAATATATACTAGAGGTACATTTCTGTGAAGTTATTTTTTAAATTGGGTCATTCGTTTATCCTTTATGTTGTCATGGCAGCTTGAGTTGTGTATTGAATGGAATTCATAGAGAACATTTATAAGGAGTCTATCAAAGAAGATCCATGCCAAGTTTTGTAGAGGGAACAAGCTCTTCCCCCTATAGGCCACGTTTTGGTGAAATATCACATTTAGAAAATCTCAATGCTAAAAAATAAGTAAATCAAGTAATATAGACAAAACCAGCCACCAACCACACTGGTGGTCGTGCTTTTTGACAAATTGCAACAGATTAAACATATGGGTCACCTTGAGACTTTGGATCAGGTCATCTAACAAAATGGCAATTAGTGCATTAAGTTATACAGGATTAAGCTTCTCATATGAGGTTGAGATGCCAGTCTTTTAATTTAATAGCCATAAAATCTCTGCAGAAACCAAATAAAACCTTATTAGCCATAAACAAATAAAACCAATTTGTTCTTTTATGATACATTTGTTGTTAGTTCTTACAAATTATTTCATTTCAGTTTAAACATCCAACAAGAGTGCCAGTGCCGCCACAAAATATAAAGATCAAGATTGGTCCTTTTAATTATTACTTTTAACATGTCTGTATACATAAGCTCAAAATGAAGTCTGTGAGACCAGTTAGCTTAGCTGGAAGAGACAGGGACCTGAGATCATGGTTGCCTGGGTAGTAGGTTCGATCCCTGCAGGGGCAGCCGGGTGTTTCCTTGAGCAAAACAGTTTATCCACACTTGTTCAGAGTTGAAAGTCTTACTCTGCTTACCAGCCTAGCTGGCTTTGGTATTAACTAACAAGTTTTGAAAAGATTCAGTCAGAAACGTAGGAAGAGTTGCGTTCACAAGCCGCAATATCAATCAGCTACAGAGACTAAGTTACAAGGGACATAAATCTTGCAAAAAACAATGAACCGGAAAATCGCCGCTTCATGCACATCTACCCATTATAGTCATGACATTGACCAAGTTTTGAAAAGATTCGGTCAGAAACATAGGAGGAGTTGCGTTCACAAGGCTGCAATATCAATCAGCTACAGAGACTAAGTTACAAGGGACATAAATCTTGCAAATATCAATGAACCGGAAAATCGCCGCTTCATGCACATCTACACATTATAGTTATGACATTGACCAAGTTTTGAAAAGATACGGTCAGAAACGTAGGAGGAGTTGCGTTCACAAGAAATGGACGTACGGAAGTGCGGACGGACGGACAGACGGAGAAGATGACGACAATATACGACCGCCTCCGGCGGCGTATAAAAAGAAGAGCAGTCTTATAATATAATAAGTCTATTTTATGGTGCATTTTCATTGCCTGCAAGTACCGGTATGTATAATAACAAGATGGCCCTACATCGATCACCTGATCATTTGTCTGCGAATGTAAACTGCAGGGAATGGACAGTCATATTTGAACAATCTTGGTAGAGGGTGCCCCAAGGAACATTTGTGCAAAATAATTTTCAAATCAGGCTAATACTTTTGAACAAGAAGATTTTAAAGTTTTAACAATGCACATATATGGAAAACAAGCTTCGGCCCCTGGCGGCCTTGTTTTTTCAGCGGATCGGAAATATTTGAACAATCTTGGTAAAGGGTGCCCCAAGGAACATTTGTGCAAAATAATTTTCAAATCGGGACAGTATTTTTGGACAAGAAATTTTTTAAGTTTTAACAATGCACATATAAGGAAAACAAGCTCCGCCCCCTGGCAGTCATGTTTTTCAACGGATCGAAATATTTGAACAATCTTGGTAAAGGGTGCCCCAAGGAACATTTGTGCAAAATAATTTTCAAATCAGGCTAATACTTTTGGACAAGAAGATTTTTAAAATTTTAACAATGCACATACATGTATAAGGAAAACAAGCTCATCCCCCTGGTGGCCATGTTTTTCAACAGATCGGAAATATTTGAACAATCTTGGTAAAGGGTGCCCCAAGGAACATTTGTGCAAAATAATTTTCAAATCGGGCCAGTACTTTTGGACAAGATTTTTTTAAAGTTTTAACAATGCACATATAAGGAAAACAAGCTTTAACAATGCACATATAAGGAAAACAAGCTCCGCCCCCTAGCAGCCATGTTTTTCAACGGATCGAAATATTTGAACAATCTTGGTAAAGGGTGCCCCAAGGAACATTTGTGCAAAATATTTTTCAAATCAGGCTAACACTTTTGAACAAGAAGATTTTAAAGTTTTAACAATGCACATATATGGAAAACAAGCTTCGGCCCCTGGCGGCCTTGTTTTTTCAGCGGATCGGAAATATTTGAACAATCTTGGTAAAGGGTGCCCCAAGGAACATTTGTGCAAAATATTTTTCAAATCGGGCCAGTACTTTTGGACAAGAAGATTTTAAAGTTTTAACAATGCACATATAAGGAAAACAAGCTCCGCCCCCTGGCGGCCATGTTTTTCAACAGATGGGAAATATTTGAACAATCTTGGTAAAGGGTGCCCCAAAAAAATTAAATACTTACTTTTAATAGGTGAAACACAAGCATTACGCTTATACACACTTTTGCTTTACACCAAAGCTTTTTCGAAGATTTAATAAGTCTTTTGGATTTGGTTATGTAGCCCTGATCAACGTCGGATGAAATATTCTGCAAAAAGAATACATGTATCATTTTAATTTCATTCATATAAATTGTTAACTATTTAGGTTTAGATATTTGTATTTGTATTTGTAAAATACTTTAACCAACAGAGACGCCGATGTTGGGGCGAGTGCAATAGCCTCCTTATTCTGCGATTAGACAAGCTAAAAATCTATATGATTGAAAATATGAATATTTGATAGAGTTGAAAACATTGTGACAAAAGGGGGAAATCTGATCATCATGAGCAATTTCCTCTTTTGCCACAATGATTTCAAAATTAGTCTGATGTATAGGAAGAATTTAAATCTTTGAACAATTTCGACAGAAAACAACAGAACATTCCTTTGAAGTCAGATTGAAAATGAAAACATGGTAGGAGATGGTGTTGAAAGTTCAGAAGACAGACACAGAGTTTTCAGAATAGATCACCTTCAGCCTTCAATTCAGATTATTTAAAAAAAAAAGTACCATTACCTTCTCCTTGTGATAAGATTTTTAAAATTGTTCATGCCGATCTGAACCATGACTGCATTCAAGCACTTCTTTTCCCAACGACACAAATGCTGTCCCGTCATGTTTCACATATATACTTTATGTTTTAGTATGTCTCTTCTTTCTGAAACAATTATATTGTATCGTCTACAAACATGTCAGTAATTTCAGTAATTCATTTTTAGTATTCCTCTTATTCATACAACTCTTTTGATTATCCTAAAAACCAAGAATCTAAAATGCTTCTCATGCGCAAAGACTGTTTCAAAACAGTATGACACACAGTGACAAATATTAGCATCACATTTTAACTACCGATTTATTTTTCCTAAATAAAAAATGAAAATTCTTTCATCAAATTTAAATGTCAAGCAAACGCTATTTCAGATAAATGTATTTGATTTTATGTTGGTTAACGATTAGTCCTGGAATTCTAGATCTCTGTTTCAAATAGCAATAGCAACAAGAGTGCCAAATGTACAAAATACGCCCGTCCTGTTTTTTTGAGACCAATTAAGTATAGTGATAATTGGTTGTACATCAGGCAAATTTAGAGAGCAGATCGACACTGTTAGTACAGTTTTGGCCATTTCGAGGGACATAAGTGTGTAGCGACTAAGATAACGTGGTAAGTTATCAAACTTGTCCCAAGATATTATGCCAATACACATTCTGACCAAAATTGGTGATGATTGGACAAAGGCTTCTAAAGTTATTGAGCTGACAAGACCAATTTTAGGTAATTTCTATAATTAAAGGGCAATAACTCTTGATTGACAAAAGCGATATGGCTAGTTATCGAACTTGTCCGAGATATTATGCCAATACATATTCTGACTAAATTTGGTGATGATTGGACAAAGGCTTCTAAAGTTATTGAGCTGACAACATACTGGATGCCGCCCGCCCGTACGCCGCAGGTAAAACTATAATACGATCCGTTTTTTCAAAACGGGCATATAAAAAGTATGCAACACATTGATTAATTTACAAGTCAAGCTTTCCATGATCAAAACACCTCTAAATTGGTTAAAACTTCAAAAATGTAAACCCTTTCCAACATACAGACCCTTTCTTTGTCACTGCAGCAGAATCATTGAGGAAAAACAAATAGTTCAGTAGGTTTTTTTTCATTCATAGAGATTTTCTTTAATTTTGAATTCTGTTACTGACTTTTGGCATAACCCTTTCTCACATACAACAAATCTGCAGAAGATGACTTTGAAAACATATTGGCTAAAAAATGAAAGATCTTAATAAATAAGGGTTTAATTATTAAAAAGATTTGAAAACATTGTGCCAAAAGGAGAAATTGCTCATTTTGAGCAATTTCACCCCTTGTCACAATGTTTTCAAAACTCATCTGCTGCGTTAGAAAGCCTTACTTTTTTTTTTTGCTTGTGAGTACTATAATAAAGAAAGAAAGATTCATGATTTACAGAAGATGACGTTTTGAAACAATGTGCTTTAAAAATAAAATAAGACATTTTGCAAAATATTCATTCATGTCCTTAATCATAATGATATTCTGCATTGCTTAGCCTTTTCTCTCTACCCATCTATTCCTTCGACAAGGTGCCTATCAAAACATCCATGAAGTTGCGTTTTACATATGCTTGTTTCTAGTAACGATGCCCATCAAAGCATCCCGAATTTCGAGCGCCGTGAAGTTGCGTATGAAGCCAACAGGTGCTTGTTTCCTTGTTAAATGTTATTGAAATTTCCCTCGTCAGAACAAAGGAGCATGGACATTCAAGTAAACTGTGTTGAGCCCTTTCACCAATGTTTCAAAAGACAAATGAAACAAAATGAAGTTTAAACTGCAGCCTTATATTTATAGTGACTTATTTATTTTGACGAAACGTTTCGTAAATATCTATTTTTCCATGCCACTGTCGCCATCTTGAAAGGTTGCAAAGGTCATGTGACCTATAGAAATTCCCTAACACACAAACAGCCAATCAGATGCACAAAATAATTACCGCATGCATTCAATGGGATTTTCTTGCGTAATTCCGTCATCCATCAGTGGTCAAGCATTGATTATAACCGAGGTATTCCGATTGGCATTATCTATCAGTTTACACGATTGTCAAATTTAATTGCATCGATAATCGGTTAACGTAACAGTAAGTTACAGTTCAACTTACTATCTCAAAGGATTACAGACGACTCTGTTCTCGTTTACAAAGTGACCTGTAGCGTAGATAATATTTAGTTAGCTTAATAGAAATTCCTGGACCAATTCATTTACTAGTTTTAAGATTGAAACCGGTCCGCCGAGTTTAAATTCGGCCCAAACCAGCAATTTACCATTGCCGTCTTATAATATTTAATTTATTTATTCATTTAACAATTTGCTTCAAAAGCAATTTCCAGGACTCAAGATTGGAAGCGTTTAATCAGTACTGAACAGTAATGGGTGAATCAAGTTTACATTTACTCAAATTACTGACAAGAGAACTAAACAGTGAAGGAACATTCATTTCAGATTTCTTGTCTCACATACAACAAATCTGCAGCGAAATACTTTGAAAACATATTGGCAAAAACATGAAAAATCTCAATAAATAAGAATTAAATTATGAAAAGGAGTTGAATATATTTTGGCAAATGGTGATATTGCTCATTATGAGCAATTTCTCCTTTTGCCACAATCATTTCAAAAGAAGTCTGCAGAGACGTCAGAAAGTGTCTACAAGTGGTAAAGGGTACAACAACACTAAAAGATAAATCAAGAGTTATCACCTACCAAAATTATATTTTCCCTTAGGAAAAGTCTTTCTTACACTTTGTTTTACAAATCGTACGCAGCTTGTAATTTCCCAATGTTCAATATACTTTCTACCTCTTCATAACATTGAAGTATTTCCGCCATCTGTAATTAAAGAAGATAAGATGTATTTTTAACTTGGCATGATAAGATTATGCAATTATATTTATCATGCATACGTTTATCACGCAGCAAGTTACACTATAATATATTACATATCGGAGGACAATATAGCTCCCCTATCAGGGCCTACTTCAAAATAGTTATAGCATTAGGTAAAGTCACAGTATCACCTATTGCAAGATAATACACCTTTTCAATACTTGCATGCAAATGTTAACCAAGTTCATACATGTCCTTTTGGGCCTTTTAAATCTTTAAATTTGTTTATTTGCGATGTATGCAGATAGTGAACATAATACAGTATCAGAACAAGAGGGCCATGATGGCCCTGGAATCGCTCACCTGATTTTTTTTTTCACTTTAGCTATATAAGCCCTGCCATCTGGCGGGCATAGTTTCCAACCAATCAACTTGGCTTTAAGGAATCTGATAGAGGGTCACCCTAGGAACATTTCTACAAAATTATTTGAAAATCGGCCTGACACTTTTGAAGGAGAAGATTTTTTAAGTTTTCACTATAGCAATAAAAGGCAAAATAGCCCCGCCCCCTGGCGGCCATGTTTTTTTACCAATCAACATGGCTTGAAGGAATCTGATAGAGGGTCATCCAAGGAACATTTCTACAAAATTATTTGAAAATCGGCCGGACACTTTTGGAGGAGAAGATTTTTTAAGTTTGCACTATAGCTATATAAGGCAAAAAAGCCCCGCCCCCCCTGGCGGCCATGATTTTCAACCAATCAACATGGCTTAAAGGAATCTGATAGCGGGTCACCCAAGGAACATTTCTACAAAATAAGTTCAAAATCTGCCAACCAGTTAGGGAGAAGTAGAATTTTGAAGTTTTTTTCGTTTCGTTGCCATGGAAACCAGAATTCTGCATGGATCCAACAAATTTGAAGGAATTCTGGTGAGGTCATTGAGAGGATGCTTTCTGTGAAGTTTCATCCCAATTGACCCACCGGTTACTGAGGAGAAGATGTTGAAGATTTTTTAAGTTTGCACTATAACCATAAAAGGCAAAATAGCCCCGCCCCCTGGCGGCCATGTTTTTCGACCAATCAACATGGCTTCAAGGAATCTGATAGAGAGTCACCCGAGGAACATTTCTACAAAATAAGTTCAAAATCTGCCAACCAGTTAGGGAGAAGTAGAATTTTGAAGTTTTTTTCGTTTCGTTGCCATGGAAACCAGAATTCTGCATGGATCCAAAAAATTTGAAGGAATTCTGGTGAGGTCATTGAGAGGATGCTTTCTGTGAAGTTTCATCCCAATTGACCCACCGGTTACTGAGGAGAAGATGTTGAAGATTTTTTAAGTTTGCACTATAACCATAAAAGGCAAAATAGCCCCGCCCCCTGGCGGCCATGTTTTTGACCAATCAACATGGCTTGAAGGAATCTGATAGAGGGTCACCCAAGGAACATTTCTACAAATTTATTTGAAAATCGGCCTGACACTTTTGGAGAAGGAAGATTTTTTAAGTTTGCAATATAGCCATATAAGGAAAAATAGCCCCGCCCCCCCTGGCGGCCATGTTTTTCGACCAATCAACATGGCTTGAAGGAATCTGATAGAGGGTCACCCGAGGAACATTTCTACAAAATTATTTGAAAATCGGCCTGACACTTTCGTCGGAGAAGATTTTTTAAGAATTTTGAAGTTTTTTCATTTCGTTGCCATGGAAACCAGAATTCTGCATGGATCCCGAAAATTTTAAGGAATTCTGGTGAGGACATTGAGAGGATGCTTTCTGTGAAGTTTCATCCCAGTTGACCCACCGGTTACAGAGGAGAAAATGTTGACGGACGACGGACGACGGACATAGGGCGATCACAATAACTCACCTTGAGCACTTCGTGCACAGGTGAGCTAAAAAACCACACACTATTACTTATTGCGAGATATCACAAATTTTCACAAATTTTCAATACTTGCATGCAAATCTTAACCTGGCAACACTGACGCCAACGCCTGGGTGGCTACTTTGGGCCTTTTAAATCTGTAAATTTGTTTATATACGATGTATGCCGATAGTAAACACAATACCGAAGACTTACAGTATCAGATAAAACCACACACTATTATTTATTGCGAGATATCACAAATTTTCAATACTTGCATGCAAATCTTAACCTGGTAACGCTGAAGCCAACGCCTGGGTGGCTACTTAAGTGCCACTATTATTCGAATAGGCGTGCTACAACGGTGATGACGGAGTGACTACATATGCACGCCTATTCTTCAAATAGGCAAGCTAAAAATGTACATAAGGAGTTTTGAAAATTCTAAGTCCAAAAAGGGGCACAATTCAGTCAAAATCCATTCCAGAGTTATGGGACTTTACATAAAAGGTCATCTAATGACCCTGAATAAGTGTGTGAAGTTTCAAAGCAACAGCATACACAGTGTCTGAGAAAAGGCCTTGCACGCAAAGGTTTGACCAAAATTATAAGTCAAACAAGAGGGCCATGATGGCCCTGGAATCGCTCACCTAATATTTTTTTTTCACTTTAGCTATATAAGCCCCGCCCCCTGGCAGCCATAGTTTCCGACCAATCAACTTGGATTGAAGGAATCTGATAGAGGGTCACCCTAGGAACATTTCTACAAAATTATTTGAAAATCGGCCAGACACTTTTGGAGGAGAAGATGATTTAAGTTTTCACTATAGCCATATAAGGCAAAATAGCCCTGCCCACTGGCGGCCATGTTTTTTTACCAATCAACATGGCTTGAAGGAATCTGAAAGTGGGTCATCCAAGGAACATTTCTACAAAATTATTTGAAAATCGGTCTGACACTTTCGGAGAAGAAGATTTTTTAAGTTTTCACTATAGCCATATAAGGCAAAATAGCCCCGCCCCCCTGGCGGCCATGTTTTTCGACCAATCAACATGGCTTGAAGGAATCTGATAGAGGGTCATCCAAGGAACGTTTTTACAAAATTATTTGAAAATCAGCCACACACTTTCGGAGGAGAAGATGTTTTAAGTTTTCACTTTGGCCATATAAGGCAAAATAGCCCCGCCCCCTGGCAGCCAAGTTTTTCGACCAATCAACATGGCTTGCAGGAATCTGATAGAGGGTCACCCAAGGAACATTTCTACAAAATTATTTAAAAATCGGCCCGACACTTATGGAGGAGAAGATTTTTTAAGTGTTCACTATAGCCATAAAAGGCAAAATAGCCCCGCCCCCTGGCGGCCATGTTTTTTGACCAATCAACATGGCTTGAAGGAGTCTGATAGAGGGTCACCCAAGGAACATTTCTAAAAAATTATTTGAAAATCGGCCTGACACTTTTGGAGGAGAAGATTTTTTAAGTTTGCACTATAGCCATATAAGGCAAAATAGCCCCGCCCTGGCGGCCATGTTTTTAGACCAATCAACATGGCTTGAAGGAATCTGATAGAGGGTCACCCAAGGAACATTTCTACAAAATTATTTGAAAATCGGCCTGACACTTTCGGAGGAGAAGATTTTTTAAGTTTTCACTATAGCCATATAAGGCAAAATAGCCCCGCCCCCCCTGGCGGCCATGTTTTTCGACCAATCAACATGGCTTGAAGGAATCTGATAGAGGGTCATCTAAGGAACATTTCTACACAATTATTTGAAAATCTGCCAACCAGTTTGGGAGAAGAAGAATTTTGAAGTTTTTTCAGTTTCGTTGCCATGGAAACCAGAATTTTGCATGGATCCCAAAAATTTGAAGGAATTCTGGTGAGGTCATTGAGAGGATGCTTTCTGTGAAGTTTCATCCAAATTGACCCACTGGTTACTGAGGAGAAGAAGTTGACGCACGACGCACGACGGACGCCGGACAAAAGGCGATCACAATAACTCACCTTGAGCAAAGCTCAGGTGAGCTAAAAAGGGGCACAATTCATTCAAAATCCATTCCAGAGTTATGGGACTTGACATACAAGGTCACCTAATGACCCTGAATAAGTGTGTGAAGTTTCAAAGCAACAGCATACACAGTGGCTGAGAAAAGGCCTTGCACGCAAAGGTTTGACCAAAATTATAAGTCAAAAAAGGGGCACAATTCATTCGAAATCCATTCCAGAGTTATGGGACTTGACATACAAGGTCACCTAATGACCCTGAATAAGTGTCTGAAGTTTCAAAGCAACAGCATACATAGTGTCTGAGAAAAGGCCTTGCACGCAAAGGTTTGACCAAGCTGGCAACGCCAACATGGACGCGGACGCCGGGGTGACTACATAAGCTCCCCTATTTCTTTGAATAAGCGAGCTAAAAAGTATGTTACAATGTTAAATTTGAGAGAAACCATTGTGACAAAAAGAGAATTTTCCTAATGATAAGTAATTCACACACCCCACCCCAGATGTTTCCAAATGTGAAAACTAATGTTAAAGAATATTTTTCAAAATATTGTTGGATATGAAGCAAATTGCTTATAATGATCAATTTCTCCTTTTCAAACAAATTTTTTTTACTCCTGATTCAAGTTGATTTTCGACATTCATGATAGAAACTGCAAAAAAGTTTCCACACTGTGAAATAGTTCAACAATACTCATCATTTTCAATTTCAATGTGTGAACAATTCCAGAATTACGCATTCAATGCTAAAAACATTCTTCTGAAAACACAGAATTTCTAAGTCAAAAAAGGGGCATAATTGTGTCAAATATGATATTGACACTTTGTATATTATGTCTTCCAAAGAAAAGAAAATCAGTAAAGACTTTATATGATTAAAACTCTTTAATCTTGATAAAGACCAAGAGTTCAAAAGTTTGATAATTAAAGAGTTTTAATCATTTTAAAGTGTTTATGATAATCATATCGAGTTTTGGGACTTGTCCTGCAAGGTCATTTGATGATGTCC
The DNA here is from genome assembly GCA_031761405.1 of Serripes groenlandicus. NCBI lineage: Eukaryota > Metazoa > Mollusca > Bivalvia > Cardiida > Cardiidae > Serripes > Serripes groenlandicus. The sequence continues at coordinate 62,137 of JASEVX010000407.1, read as the reverse complement.
AATAAGTGTGTGAAGTTTCAAAGCAAAAGCATCTGTGGTTTGTGCTTAAAAGCCTTGCATGCAAATCTTTAACCAAAGTTGCAAAGCTGACGCACAAGTGACTGGAATAACATATTTTTCGAATAGACAAGCTAACAAGTAGTTTGCATTACAACAATGAAACGATTCATCAAAATTTTCCTTTTTTTTTTTATTATTCGCAAAACATGAATTCATGCATGGAAAATGGCGGTTTTATAAACAAGAGGGCCATGATGGCCCTGGAATCGCTCACCTGATTTTTTTTTTTCACTTTAGCTATATAAGCCCCGCCCCATGGCAGCCATAGTTTCCGACCAATCAACTTGGCTGGAAGGAATCTGATAGAGGGTCACCCTAGGAACATTTCTACAAAATTATTTGAAAATCGGCCAGACACTTTTGGAGGAGAAGATTTTTTAAGTTTTCACTACAGCCATATAAGGCAAAAAAGCCCCGCTCCCCCTGGTGGCCATGTTTTTCGACCAATCAACTTGGCTTGAAGGAATCTGATAGAGGGTCATCCAAGGAACATTTCTACAATATTATTTGAAAATCAGCCTGACACTTTCAGAGAAGAAGATTTTTTAAGTTTTCACTTTGGCCATATAAGGCAAAATAGCCCCGCCCCCTGGCGGCCATGTTTTTCGACCAATCAACATGGCTTGAAGGAATCTGATAGAGGGTCACCCAAGGAACATTTCTACAAAATTATTTGAAAATCGGCCCGACACTTATGGAGGAGAAGATTTTTTAAGTGTTCACTATAGCCATAAAAGGCAAAATAGCCCCGCCCCCTGGCGGCCTTGCTTTTTGACCAATCAACATGGCTTGAAGGAATCTGATAGAGGATCACCCAAGGAACATTTCTACAAAATTATTTGAAAATCGGCCTGACACTTTTGGAGGAGAAGATTTTTTAAGTTTGCACTATAGCCATATAAGGCAAAATAGCCCCGCCCCCCCTGGCGGCCATGTTTTTCGACCAATCAACATGGCTTGAAGGAATCTGATAGGGGATCACCCAAGGAACATTTCTACAAAATTATTTGAAAATTGGCCTGACACTTTCGGAGGAGAAGATTTTTTAAGTTTTCACTATAGCCATATAAGGCAAAATAGCCCCGCCCCCCCTGGCGGCCATGTTTTTCGACCAATCAACATGGCTTGAAGGAATCTGATAGAGGGTCATCTAAGGAACATTTCTACAAAATTATTTGAAAATCTGCCAACCAGTTTGGGAGAAGAAGAATTTTGAAGTTTTTTCGATTTCGTTGCCATGGAAACCAGAATTTTGCATGGATCCCAAAAATTTGAAGGAATTCTGGTGAGGTCATTGAGAGGATGCTTTCTGTGAAGTTTCATCCAAATTGACCGACTGGTTACTGAGGAGAAGAAGTTGACGGACGACGCACGACGGACGACGGACAAAAGGCGATCACAATAACTCACCTTGAGCAAAGCTCAGGTGAGCTAAAAAGGACGTAAGTTGTAGTAACTAAATTAAGATTCGTACTTTCAGATATTCGTACCTCCAATAAGTCAACAAACCAATTCAATATTTATTGTGACGATGAGCAATTTCTCCGTTTCTCACAATATTTTCAACTCTATTCAATAAAATTTATTTTCATTTACGAACAGTTTCCATCTTTTTGACAAAATATATTTTAAGTCGTCTATTGCAGATCTGTTGTATGTGGGAAAGGGTTAATATAAATTTCCTCCTTGTGTAGTGTTTCAGGAAAAACCTTTTTTGAGAAAATGTGAAAAAGATCAGTCTGAAAAACTTGGCTATCAGGGGGCATTTTTGGTAGATTTAGCATTAGACAATTTTGAAAAGATGAAGGGAAAAAGAAATATATATATACAACATGACAAACACATGCTTACCAACCTTTTCTAATCTTCAAGGGGGAGTTTCATGATCTCAAAGTGGGGGATTGGGGTTTGAAGTGGGAGATTTTCAACGCCATGTATTTAACAGTAGAAATTTTCACTAGAACGCAATTTAGATAACTATGCAGGGATACATGTACAATACTTTCAATATTTAACATAGGAAAATAATTAAAAAGACTCATTTTGAGATGTTTTCTATTAAACAGATTATTTTCAACTGTATATATCATTTAAGTATTATTTTGGCATGTTTTCAAATCTGTGCTTTGATATTAAGAAATGTTTTAAATGTGGTCAACTAGAAAATCATGAAAGTTGTCTGTTATGTCATAGACTTTCATATTACATCCAAGAAAATAAAAATATTAACAACAGTTTAATTTATAGACATAAATTTGAATGAAAAACCCGGGTACCAATGGAATAAAGACACAGGGAGAAGAAAAATACATACATGTAATCATGTAGTTGAGCTACACACATTGTTTTGAACTTGTTGAAAGAAAGGGCCTTTAATCAGTGACAATATGTTAAGAAGTTGATGTTAGAAAATGATTGTAGCAGTTTTCAGTACATTAATTTTATCCTCATGATTTAAAAAAAAAAAAAAAAAAAAAATTTTTATTTTTAAATTTTCGAATTTTCGAAAATCGTGAGTTTCTCCCTCACGATCGTGGGGTTGGGGTTACGCCCTTCAAATTGGTGAGACTCATGATTTAATCTGGAGGGTTGGTAAGCATGCAAACAGGTAAATTTATATAGAAACATTCATGCTCTTAACCCTTTCCCTCATACGACAATTCTGCAGCAGACGACTTTGAACATACTTTGTAAAAACATAGAAAATCTCCATAATTGAATGGATAACCTATGACAAAAAGTGGAAAACATTGTGGCAAAAGGAGAAATTGCATGTTTTGTGCAATTTCTTCTTTTGTCATAATGTATCAAAAAGCTGTCTGCTGCAGAGGCGTCAGAAAGCGTCTATATGAGGGAAAGGGTTAACCCTTTCCCACATACACCCAATCTGAATTTGAAATGATCTAAGCAAAAATTTGGAAACTTTCTATAAATGACAGTATAAATGACAGCATTTTTTATTGCCACAATGTTTTCAAAAGTCGTCTGCTGCAAATGTGTCAAAAAGCGTCTGAAAGTGGGAAATGGTTAAGATATTGTCTCGGATATACCCCCATCATAGTGCTTAAACAGAGATTCAAAACAATTCACTTGATGCAGCTCAAATAATTTCATTACCAGTTACTGACCTGTGCTGAAGTAAATTTTCTTAAAACATTTACAAGGTGTGACGACGACGCCAAGGTGAGTTAAATAGCTCTCATATTATATTGAATAGTATAGATAACAAGACCTGTCAGAGGACAGCGCGCTCGATTCTTCCACAGCTTATTAGTTACTGAGATATGGACTAATGTAGTTGCATGCAAAAGATTAACCAGAATTTCTTAAAGTTATCTAACTTGATTATTTACATGTGTGATGTTTGGGAAGTGGTGTATACAGTTTCAATGCAATAAAGGATATGGGCTCTTAATGTAAAAGCATGCAAAAGATTAACCAGAATTTCTTAAAGTTTAATCTAACTTGATTATTTACATAGGTGTGATGTTTGGGAAGGGGTGTATAAAGTTTCAATGCAATATAAGATATGGGCTCTAAATGTAAAAGCACGCAAAACTTTAGCCATACTTTCTAAGTAAAATCAAAGCACTGAAAGTGCTGTGGGACGGTACCCATTGTATGAGGGGGAAAAAGATGGTCAACTGTTCTATTTTTTGGAAAGTTACAACACAAGTCACATAATTTCAAACAAGAGCACCGCCCGCGGGTGCCTGACGCTCGTCTGATACCTAGTTTCTGACCCAATATGACCCATATTTGGACTTGACCTAGATATCTTTAAGACAAACATTCTGACCAAATTTCAAGCTGCTGAAGCAAAAAATGCGGCATCCAAAGTGTTAACAAGATTTTCCTTCAATTTGACCTAGTGACCTAGTTTTTGACCCAGCATAACGAACTTGACCTAGATATTTTTAAGACAAACATTCTGACAAAATTTCAAACTGCTTATATAAAAATTGCGACCTCTGGAGTGTTAACAAGATTTTCCCTCAATTTGACCTAGTGACCTACTTTTTGACCCGACGTGACCCATGTTTGAACTTGACCTACATATCATCAAGACAAACATTCTGATCAAGTTTCAACATGATCAAGTTGAAAATGTGGCCTCCAGAGTGTTAACAAGATTTCCCTTCAATTCGACCTAGTGACCTAGTTGTTGACCTCATATGGCCCAGTTTCGAACTTGTCCAAGATTTTATGAAGATGAACATTCTGATGAACTTTCATGAAGATTGGATACAAAATGTAGCCCGTAGAGTGTTAACAAGCTCAAATGTTGACGACGCACGCCGGACGGACGCCGGACAAAATGTGATCACAATAGCTAAAAATACAAGAAATGAAAATGCAAAAAATTCAAATGTTTTGACCCAAAATCCCATTTGACATGTTGAAGTATATTATTTATGAAATATGTGTGCACAATTTGAAATCAATCTAACAAACAAGAGGGCCATGATGGCCCTATATCGCTCACCTGATTTAATAGAACTTCAATAGTTTTCAAAGTTTTTACTCTTTTTAGGCCAATACTTTTGGACAAGAAGATTTTTAAAGTTTTAACAATGCACATATAAGGAAAACAAGCTCCGCCCTCTGGCGGCCATGTTTTTCAACGGATTAAAAATATTTAAACAATCTTGGTAAAGGGTGCCCAAAGGAACATTTGTGCAAAATAATTTTTAAATCGGGCCAGTACTTTTGGACAAGAAGATTTTTAAAGTTTTAACAATGCACATATAAGGAAAACAAGCTCCTCCCCCTGGCCGCCATGTTTTTCAACGGATTGGAAATATTTGTACAATCTTGGTAAAGGGTGCCCAAAGGAACATTTGTGCAAAATAATTTTTAAATCGGGCCAGTTCTTTTGGACAAGAAGATTGTTAAAGTTTTAACAATGCACATATAAGGAAAACTAGCTCCGCCCCCTGGCGGCCATGCTTTTCAACGGATCGGAAATATTTGAACAATCTTGGTAAAGGGTGCCCTAAGGAACATTTGTGCAAAATAATTTTCAAATTGGGCCAGTACTTTTGGACAAGAAGATTTTTAAAGTTTTAACAATGCACATATAAGGAAAACAAGCTCCGCCCCCCCTGGCGGCCATGTTTTTCAACGGATCAAAAATATTTGAACAATCTTGGTAAAGGGTGCACCAAGGAACATTTGTGCAAAATTACTTTCAAATCGGCCCAGTACTTTTGGACAAGAAGATTTTACAAAGTTTTAACAATGCACATATAATGAAAACAGGCTTCGCCCCCTGGCGGCCATGTTTTTCAACGGATTTGAAATATTTGAACAATCTTGGTAAAGAGTGTCCCAAGGAACATTTGTGCAAAATAATTTTCAAATCGGGCCAGTACTTTTGGACAAGAAGATTTTTAAAGTTTTAACAATGCACATGTAAGGAAAATAAGCTCCGCCCCCTGGCGGCCATGTTTTTCAACGGATTGGAAATATTTAAACAATCTTGGTAGAGGGTACCTCAAGGAACATTTGTGCAAAATAATTTTCAAATCGGGCCAGTACTTTTGGACAAGAAGATTTTTTAAGATTTGGCAATTTTTCCCTTTTCTGATGCCGCAGCAACCAAAGTTCTACTTGGAATTAATTTCTTTGAACAACTTTGAAAGAGGACTACCTAAGGACCATTCCTGTGAAGTTATTTTGAAATCTGTTCATTGGTTTAGTAGGAGAAGTCATTTGTAGGAAATTGTTAACAGACGCCGACGACGACGACGCAGACGACGCCGGACGCCGGACGGTGAGTGATCACAAAAGCTCACCTTGCACTTCGTGCTTAGGTGAGCTAAAAATGAGGGAGCTTTGATCAAAGTCAACCAAAAACCACCAAAATCATGTTTTTTACCCCAAAAATAAGGTCAAACTCAGTATCTTTAGCATTCAATGTGAAGAAGGGTATTAGATGAACAAGTTTTCCAAGTTTCAAAGTATTATGTTTGATAGTTTCCATGTAAGTGAGCTAAACGCAAAACTTAACCAACGCCGACGCAGACGACGATCAAGTGACGACAATAGCTCATTTTTTTTTTCTAAAAAATCAGACGAGCTAAAAATGTAAAAAAAAAAAGCAAAAATGCATACAGTTCAAACATTTATTTAAGACAGGGTTAACCCCTTATTTCCAGAGATCTATAATTAAACTCTTGACTTGTAGACAGTAGATACAGTTAGATAAACAAACACATTTGTGATAGGTAATTTATCACATGGAGATGATTTGAAAATGTTTAACTAAAGATATTGGTAAATCTGTATTGATGAAACTAAAAGTCAATAAAACATTGAGAAAACTGTCGAAATTTCTCATACCATCCATCTGTTGAAGATTAGACAACATGTGTCTGTAGTGTAGAAAGGGTAACATAGTACCTATAGCAAAGCTATTTATTATCTATAGTATCTAAAGAATCAACTTAATTTTAACACTCTTAGTAAAGAGGCACGCAAGGAACATTTGAGAGAAATGGGGTGACTACAGTGTTTACAAAATATTTCTCAATATTGGCCTAGTGACCTAGTTTTTAGCCAGACCATAATTATTCGAAGTTAGCCTAAATATCATCAAGATAAACATTCTGGTAAAGTTTCATCATGCTAGAGTTAAAAACATGGCTTCCAGAGCATTAACAAGATTTTTTTTAAATTTGATCAAGGGACCTAATTTTTTACTCAACATGACCAATGTCTAAATTGGCCAGTATATCATCAAGAAAAACTGTCTGACAAAGTTTCAAGCCGCTAGGGTCAAAAGTGTGGTCTCTTAAGTGTTAAATCAAGATTGTCCTACAACTTGGCATAGTGACCTAATTTTTTAACAAACATTACCCATATTCAAAATAAATATAATAAAAACAATCATTCTGACAAAGTTTCAGCATGCTCAAGCTAAAAGTGCCGCTTCCAGAGTCTTAACCCTTTCCCTCATACGACAATTCTGCAGCAGACGACTTTGAACATATTTTGTCAATTGATACAAAACCTCTATAATTGAATGGATAACTTATGACTAAAAGTGGAAAACATTGTGGCAAAAGGAGAAATTGCTTGTTTTGAGCAATTTCTTCTTTTGTCTCTATGTTTTCAAAAAGCCATCTGAAGCAGAGGCGTCAGAACGCGCGTCTATATGAGGGAAAGGGTTAACAAGATTTTCTACCAACTTGGCTTAGTGCCCTAATATTTTATCCAAAATAACCAATATTTGAAATTGGCCTATCATCAAGACAAACTTTCTGACAAGGTTTCAAAATGCTCAATACAAAAATGCAGTGTCTATAGTATTAACAAGATTTTTCTACAGTGTTTGGCTAAGTGACCTAGTTCTTTACTGGATCTGACACATATTCGAACTTAGGCTAGATATCATACAAGCAAATATTCTGAGAAAATTTCAACATGCTCAAGTAAAACATGCGGCTTCCAGAGTGTTAACTAGATTTTCCTTTAATTTGAGCAAACCAACATTGTGGACTCTGGTTAAGGATCGATCCGGATCAGCCTAAGCATGCCACACAGGGTTACAAGGATAGACAAATTTCTCCTGTGGATTTTCTGTCAAATTGACCTGTAACTTAACCAACAATGTCCAATTCTCTAATACAACCAAAATACATCAAAAAAACTTTTTACCCCCAAAAATAGGCTCCACTCAGCCTATTTAGTATACAATGAGAAGAAGGATATAAGATGAACAAGTTTTCCAAGTCTCAAAGTATTAGGTAATAAAATAGTTTGATTGATTAATTGGGGTTTAACACCATTTTCATCAATCTTTCAGTCATATCACGGCAGCCAGTTCAACTACTCATATGTTTCTTGGCTTTCTCATACCAGTACTTCACACAACATTCTTTCCAAGCAACTGGCTGCTTTTCTACATAGTCTGAAAGCCCATTGGTGGTAGTCATGTCAAATGTTGGAAGGAATGTAGGCCAAGCTGGTGTTCGAACACACAACCCCTGGATTAACAGCCCATGTCTCTACTGACTGAGCTACGGTAAACTGAGTAATAAAATAGGAAACATGCTGTACCAAAGTGAGCTTGCAAAGATATTTTCAAAGTTGTCTGCTGTAGATTGGTTAAATTTGGGTAAAGTTTTTTAAAAAGAGCCTGTGATATTGGTTCCGTTCAAATAATTCTTCCAATCCTTGAAGTTTGCAAAAAAATCAACAGGTCAAAATGTACAGTTGTGTTAAAAATTTCAAACTTTTCTTCCCATTACTATGTTCAACAATTGAACAATTGGGGACATATTTTGTACATGTAAATTCTGTTGCATGATGAGTACATATCAACTTGAATATACCAGAGACATATAAACACATATATACATAGAAAAAAATAGTAAACTGACCTTTGAATGTATATAGGCTGTAGACAATAATGATGCAATAGAAAATCTTTAAACTTTATGTCAGAAGTTAAATCTCATAATGTGCTTTTTCCTTTTGTGATCAATAATTTCATTGTGAAATTAATTCTTCTTATGAACATGTACCAGTACTCTATGGAATCTAGACAGAGAAAGCTTTGATCAGATTTAAAAAAACAAGAGGCCCAAGAGCGCCAGTATCGCTCCACGGCCATTAGGCAAAAAATTAATTTTCAAACAGCCCCGCCCCCTGATGGCCATGTTTTTGACCAATCAACATTGTTGAAGGAATCTGATAGAGGACCATCCTAGGAACATTTCTACAAAATTATTTGAAAATCAGCCCGAAGCTTTCGTAGAAGATTTTTTAAGTTTTCACTATAGCCATATAAGGCAAAATAGCCCCGCACCCTGGCAGCCATAGTTTTCGACCAATCAACTTGGCTTGAAGGAATTTGATAGAGGGTCACCCAAAGAACATATCTACAAAATTATTTGAAAATCAGCTGGACACTCTCGGAGGAGAAGATTTTTTAAGTTTTCACTATAGCCATATATGGCAAAATAGCCCCACCCTCTGACGGCCATGTTTTTCGACTAATCAACATGGCTTGAAGGATCTGATAGAGGGTCACCCAAGGAACATTTCTACAAAATTATTTGAAAATTTGCCTGAAACTTTCGGAGGAGAAGATTTTTTAAGTTTTCACTATAGCCATATAAGGCAAAATAGCCCCGCCCCCTGGCAGCCATAGTTTTCCACTAATCAACATGGCTTGAAGGAATCTGACAGAGGGTCTCCCAAGGAACATTTCTACAAAATTATTTGAAAATTTGCCAAACACTTTTTGAGGTAAAGATATTTTAATTTTACATTATAGCCATATAAGGCAAATTAGCCCCGCTCCCCTGGCGACCATGTTTTTCGTCCAATCAACTTGGCTTGAAGGAATCTGATAGAGGGTCACACAAGGAACATTTCTACAAGATTATTTGAAAACCGTCCGGAAACTTTCGGAGAAGAAGATTTTTTTAAGTTTTCACCATAGCCATATACGGCAAAATAACCCCACACTCTGATGGCCATGTTTTTGACTAATCAACATGGCTTGAAGGAATCTGATAGAGGGTCTCCCAAGGAACATTTCTACAAAATTATTTGAAAATTTGCCAAACACTTTTTGAGGTAAAGATATTTTAAGTTTTCACTATAGCCATATAAGGCAAAATGCCCCGCCCCCTTGCCACCATGTTTTTCTACCAATCAACTAAGCTTGAAGGAATCTGATAGAGGGTCACCCAAGGAACATTTCTACAAAATTATTTGAAAATCGGCCTGACACTTTCGGAGGAGAAGCTTTTTCCCTATTTTTTTAATTTGGTTGCCATGGAAACCAGAATTTTGCATGGATCCAAAAAATTTGAATGAATTTAGTAGAGGACATTAAGAGGATGGTTCCTAGAAAGTTTCATCTTAATTGGCCAAGTGGTTAGGTAGGAGAAGTCGTTTGAAGCAAAAAATTAACGCATGCACAACGGACAATTCGCCATGACATATTTAAGCTCGACTAGCTTTCAGCCAGAGGAGCTAATTATAATATTTCAATCACCCTTTCCCTCAAATAGACACTTTCTGACGCCTCTGCAGCAGACAGCTTTTAGAAAACATGGAAGCAGAGGAAGAAATTGCTCCATACGAGCAATTTCTCCTTTTGTCACAATGCTTTTTACTCATGCCTCTTACTGTTGACAAATGCTAGTAAACTTAGTTTTACATCTTGGGTCATTTAACAAACCTTTTACATCTTGGGTCATTTAACAAAACAAATGATCTACCTGATCAAAATTATCAACAGGTTCACCCTGTGTGACACAATATGTAGTTCAAAATGATCTACTTAATGTTAGTTATCATGTACAAGTGTCTTCCTGGAAGGCTGTGTTATAGCTCAAAATGATTTACTTGAATGTCTTGTTCATAGTAATTAGTTAATTACACAGTTATCTTCCTGTATATTATAGTAAACAAAAACAGATCTCATTGTGCATCCTTGATTCGTATTTGTATCGTTTACAACATTCCATTCCGTTACTGTTTTCCGAGTTAAAACAAACACTTTCATTCAGAATACTTGTCACAACGACTCGCTGCTGTTACCAGCTTTGAAGAATGTCATTAACGTCGTTTTGTTTTTGTTTTCTACCCGTTTTGTTGCGTCCAGGACTTGCCATTTGTCTTTTATTTCTCTGATTCAACTAAAAACGAAACCGGAAATAACAGTAAATATACCCCAACTTTTCCAATACATAAAAGTTGGTTGTAAAAATGTCCCCTACACTGACATTATGAATCTTCTTCACAAGTAATGCTGCGCATTATAATCTGTCAACATTTCCATGATCTGAAACGAAACAAAAATACATACAGTTACTGATTGCACAATAAAAATAAAATCAAGATGTGTATACATGTCTGCACAAAACCATTTTTATCAATATATAATATGTATGCTATGATTTGAATAATAAAATAGTCTGTTTATAATAGATACTTTGCAATTATTGATCTGCATTAAGTTATTTGGGGTTATAATGCAGATCTGTATCCAGTGAAGACTCGGAGGAGCCTATGTATCATATTATGCAGTCTCACCAGTCTTAACTGACCATACACATGTAATTTAGACCTAGAAACAGCGTAGCCTCACTACTTTTATGTCAATATAACTTTATAAATGACGCCAAGGCAAAGTGTCAGTTAGACATGGATTCACTAGACAATTTATAACATACGTACACAAATATATGCATATGTTTTTGTGCGTTAATTGAATAACATTTTTGGCAAAGCATCATGCATATGCTCCATCTAAGTATAGACAAAATCTGGAAAATTCATTTATCAATATACATTGTATTTCTTCATTCTTTTCAATAATAAAACTTGTATACATAATATCATCAATACAAATAACTGTACACACTTAAGTTTGAAAGCAGTTTTCACATCACTTAACCACTTTTGTCTCCTAAGTCCTTAAATGAGCCTAAATAGTGTATACATACAAGAACGATGATACACTTGTACAATATATGTACGAAGTCTCCGAAGTCCTTCATTTATTTTTTATTTTTCATTTTCCTTCATATGCCACCCTTTTTAAATAATTAACAGATGTCAAATGATAAAACGAACAAGCGAATGTCTACAGGAATTGGGCTATTTTCAGACATACGTGTACATGAAATACATGTGAGCTTATTTTCATATGGCTGCCAGACTTCTCGACCCTCCGACTTCTCGACCCCCGTTTTACCAGACTTCTCGACCCCCTATTAAAAAATTTGTAGCCCGAGCGAATGATGATCGATTATACATTATTAAAACTGTTAAATTATAATATGTTTGTTTGTTATGAAATTAAATTAAGATCATTAATGTTTTTATTTATACTTATTATGTTAATTGCGTATTTTAAGTGCATTTAATGAGGTGTTAAATTCGCACCCGATGCACACAAAGGATGAAACTTATTGTGTTATTTTACTTACTTTTGATGTACGCGGTATGTTTGTCCTTGTTTGTTTTATTTTTTAATAATTAATTGTAATAATTGCAACTTATTAATAAAACGACAATTGTTATATGTGAACGCATATAGTATATATATCTATGCATATCCACCATCACTTCAAATATTTTCCTCATTCCATGTTACTCTGTTCAGAATTGTTGAAGTTTTAATAAATTTGATTTAAATATTGTGCCTTGTGACTTCTGTGTTAAAATGTCAGATCTGTGTTTATCTTGTGAAGAACCTGTGAGACAATTACATCATGGCATCACATGCGATATATGTGATAGATGGCAACATCGTACCTGCAACACCGGTGAGTACTTTTATGTAATATATACTATGCGAAGACTTGCATCCTGACATTGTTATCCCCAAAAAGAGCGCATGTGCAATTGCTCCTTTTCACACAATGTAAATGAGTTGATGAATATGAAACTGATTCTTAATATGATAAGGCTTAATTACGCATTGTCACCAACTAGGGTGAATGTGCAATTGCTCCTTTTCATACAATGTAAATATGATGTTGATGAATATGAAATGTTTTCAAAGTATGAAACATATATAGTCGTGATATGATAGTTCGTATACTATTGGTTATATAGAAAAGAGTAAATACGCATTATCGTCAAAAAGAGTACATGTGCAATTGCTCCTTTTCACACAATGTAAATGAGTTGATGAATATGAAACTGATTCTTAATATGATAAGGCTTAATTACGCATTGTCACCAACTAGGGTGAATGTGCAATTGCTCCTTTTCATACAATGTAAATATGATGTTGATGAATATGAAATGTTTTCAAAGTATGAAACATATAGTCGTGATATGAACTGAGTCTTAATATTATAATTACACATTGTCACCACTAGGGTGTATGTGCGGACGACACTTCTTTGAATACTGAGTTACACGGTTTATGCATTCATAATTGGTCACCTCTGAACAACAATCATACTGTCGTTTACGAGGTGGTAGAAGAAGGGACGATCAGAAAAATGAAGAAGTTGGTGTCATCTGACGGCTTCTCTTACTGTGTCAAGGTAGGAATAAAATTGGATATTAAACTACCATATTTTTCCGAGCAATATTTTAAAATGGGATAATAAACTACTACTTTTTGTACTCAGAAAACCTCGAGCCGCAGTGTGCAGTGGAGGTGTAGTTTACGAAGAAAGGGTAACATCTGTTACGCCAACGTGTTGCAGAAGGGTGATATTTTCGAACCAGGTCAAGCCCCTCATACACATCCGGCTGATCCCTTAATGAAGAAACGGGTGATACTGAAACGTGATGTAAGAACTTTAGTAATAATTTAATATTGATATTATGTGAACACGAATCATCAACAACTGTTTAATTCGATGAGTACTATAGTAAAATAGTTTTTCATGGAACTATGCGTGAGGCCCTCGTGGAAGATTGACTTACATGTACTATGTCAACAACAAGCACAGATTCACACACTCGGCCCGATGAGTTAACCTTATACGACAATTCTGCAGCAGACGACTTTGAACATATTTTGTCAAAACATAGAAAATCTCTAAAATTGATATCATTATTATTATTATTATTATTATTATTATTATACCGAAGGCGGGTAGGGGGGCTCTGCCAATGTATGTGCTGCTGCTGATGTTGCTTCAAGAGGCCAAATTAGTGAACATCAACTTACATCTGATCCTCGATCATTCGGTTGGACGTAGGAGACGGCCAACCTACTTGAATATGGACTCTGCCATATTTGACCTTTGGGATCTTTACGACGATCACGATATCCTCTGTGAGGATTTTTTGAGGCAGATTGGGGACATTTATGGACAGTAACAATTGTGATATAAATGTAAAAAGTGAATTTTGTTATACTTTATTTTTAGTGTACATATTTTATTTGTTAAGTGTAAATATTTTATTTGTTAATTTTATTTGTTAAGTGTAAATATTTGTTAGGTGTAAATATTTCATTTTTTTTTCTTTATATATATAATTTTATTAAAAAGTTTGATAAAAAAAAATGTTTATTATAATTGAAACCCCAACAGAAAATCTAACGATACTCGTATTCGACAATTTCTCTCCGAGTGGAATTGTCGAAAAGGAAAATAATATAGTCTATTTTCATAAAGTCTTACTAGTACAACTTTTAGACCAAAAAACCGATTATAATCTTCTTTTAACTATACCATAATATAGAAAAACATGTCTCTATATAAATAAACCCTATTATAGTCATATTCATCTCCGAGTTGAAATGTCGAAAAGGTTAATAACAGAGTCTATTTTCATAAAGTCTTACTAGTACAAGTTTTACACAAAAAAAACAATTATAATCTTTATAAACTTTAAAATACTATAAAAAATCATGTCTCTATATAAATAAACAATATAATAGTCCTATCCGACGATATTTCTAATAGGGGGTCGAGAAGTCTGGTAAAACGGGGGTCGAGAAGTCGGAGGGTCGAGAAGTCTGGCTACCTTTTCATATTCGGTTACGATACAGCACAGGGCGAAAAAAAAAAAAGTTTTCCACTCCAAATTACAGTTTAATTGACAGACCTACCTCGAACGTTTTACGGATTGATGACTAAATGAACATGCACACATTTCTTTCCTGTCAGTCTTCCTCAATATAAACTTCATGTGTCTTTTCTCCACAAAAACAATAACAATCTATCGTCAGCTTGTCAGATTTCTACTTTCATTTTGAACGGAAGTTGCAAGTTCTCCTTCGCAGAGTTGTCGTTCCTTACCATCTCTTTCAGTAAAATGAATCGATTGGCTAGATAATTAGTTGGGAGATAGTTTTTCATCGACGCGTTTGACATTATTGTTAATAACGAGCATAGCTCGTTATGAGGTTTAACCTTAATAAGGGGAAATTTCCTATATTCAGTATGGAAAAAAATTGGGTGCAAAGATACTACGACCCAGCTCATGAAATCCAAATGAAATTACATAGAACAAAGCAGGGAACCATGGCCGACATTTATTCATATCCGGCCTACGTCACATCCGTCCAAATCAAGCTGGTTCCCGAGATAAGGACAATAACTTTTTTGTTTACAGTAAAGGCTGATAACCAGTACCTATCGGCTACGATTCCCTTGTTTTAGGTAAGAATTTTTATCTCTCTCGTTTTCGTAATATATTAACACAGGCAATATCATTTTGGCGTTCTTGTAGGTAAAGATATAAGATCTAGCTGTATTGTAAATTTGAATGTTTTGCATTCATTGACGGATGTTCCTTGCGATGGAATAACTGTCTGATCCAAGATGCTCTTCGTGGTAAATTTGTTTCACTAGATCAATGACAATGCTTCACAGACCTACTAAAGTCGTCAGTCCTTCTGACAAAACTCCTTTGGACGGTCAAAGATCGATGCAAAAATTGGTTGAACATACACCCTGTGACACAAATCAGAGACATGTATTTATGTCTCTGCCCAAATACACCAGAACAATGTTCAAGTCCCTATGCATAAATGTCACAAAAATAGCACATGTATAAGCAAGTAAATCTATTTTTAGAAGTGTTCTCGAGTGCAGATTGTTTACACATTTAATGACGTAATATCTTACGTGTCTACTGCATGGCATCCACTTCATTTTTTAGTGGTGAACACATTTGCAATGTGGACGGAATATTTAAGACTAATGGCTAATCAGGTAAAACTAACAGCTTTTTAGGCGAAAAGAACCCAAGAAGAAACGTCCCCAGTGTATTCAAGAGACATATCGGGTGTCCAAAAAAGGAAGTTTGAACAAGTTTTCTAAAAGCCTTGACTGGAGACACATATCCGTGGCCGAGACGGATTTATATAGGCATGCCTTGTGCTGTGTGTCCTTAACAAAATTTTAAAAAATGTTTTTACAATTGATAAATGGATGTGATAATCAAAAATTAATCTTAACAAGGCACATTGCATGTCAGGACGGTAGCCAGAAATCGCGACCCAAAGAATTCTCGACCCCATTATCGGATTATATAGGTGTGAATGGATGGTTTAACACACAGGTGTCATAAACAAAATACTGATTATTGATACTTACTTACCTGTTGATTGATTATTTAAATGATCTCGATGTGTTCTAAATAGTTAATCTGCTGCGGACGACTTTGAAAACATTTGGTGAGAAAAGGAGAATATGTACATGACAGGTTGACTTCTGGCTAAGGTATAGTTATATTAATGAATAAGGAAGATTGTGAGAAAAGGAGGAAATGTCCTCTATCAAACAATACTACAAATCTTAAGAATACTTTGAAAACCATGATATAGGATAATTTATAACAATGTTGAAACATACATCATTATTACATTAATCATTATCTAAATGTAGTGATTATACAACAAAAGAACCATCATCCATTCACACCTATATAAACTGGGGTCTAAATTGGGGTCGACTATTCTTAGGAAATTGGGGTCGAGAATTCTGGAAGCCGTCAGGACCACTGTGATGCTTTAAAAGAATCCATCCTGCAGCTAAACATCATTCAAGTAAGTATATTAGAAAATGCACAATTGATTTTAATTCAAAAGCATTGTGAGAAGTATAATTGCATATTGTCAACAATTTGACCTTTTTTCACAATGCTTTCAAACATCATATGCTGTAAGGTCAAATGTCATCTTCATAAGATAAACACAAATGTAAGTTACATCTGTATCATCAGTAATTATAATAATCCTATGTCAATTAAAATGTTGATTTATCTTTGATTGTCAACAATATCTGTATAAACCCCTCAATGGCTACTTTTTCTGAACACAAGTGGGGAATTGGCCCCTTTTCAAAAAATTATAGAAGCATCTTTGCCCAAATATACTCAAATGAAAAATGTATAAAAATACCAAAATACACAGGAATCCTCAAAGTCTACCTAATTCTTAAAAAAATGCCCCAAATACCTGAATCGGAATTCAGTGAAGATTGAGATTTTCCGCACAAATTGGGCGAGAAATGGTTGTATCTCCAGAACATTGTGCGTGATTAATATAAGATTAAAGCTTGTTTCACAATTGATGTAAAAAAGATAAGTTTAAAGTCACTGGTTTAAAGGAATAATCTAGATAAGACTGCACATGGGTACAAACTGGTCTAAAACAAAACTGGTTGCAGAACCCAAAGCTTGGCTTTTTGACATAACTAATATACATGTATATTGTTTTCAATTCTGGTCTATTTTTTAAATATTAGGCTATTTAAAAGGAAAAAGGTATAAATAGTGTTTGTAATCTCATTCTTTAATTTATCATTTCGTTTTATATAATATTAGTTATTTGGTCCCAGTATTTTTAAAATTCCTAGTATTAAACCCACTATAATAATGAAATGAAACAATATCAATTTGTTTTGCTTATGAAAGGTGGTTGATGAATAAATCAGTTATTTGGTCTGTTACTGACCCATTACGGAACAATTTTGTGTTCAATTTCATAAACACAATTTACAGTTGTAAAATTGTTAGTGGTTTCCGTGATTTTGAGATAGAAAAAGGTGAATCGATGAGTGGCGGCCGTTTTGTCGACTATTGACTTTGCAGTTATTGTCGGATGTCATTTATTATAACTGCATCAAGTTTTATTTTAAAACAGAATGGATTTAGAACGTCCCATACAATCATGGAATAACAGTTCTGATGGCGATTACTGGAGAGGAAATTCATATAAGCAGTTAGTGATATACCCCTTGGTCATTGGTACCTGTCTATACAATGAAAATATCATGCATCTTTGACTGTGGGGTAATATTCTTTCCTGCATACACATCAAAACAGTAAATGGATTGAGATCAACCTGTACAATCATGGAATCACAGCTGTTATGGCGATAATGGGAGAAGAAGTTCATATAGGCAGTTAGTGATATACCCATTGGTCATTGGTGCCTGTCAAAACAATGAAAATTGCATGCATCTTTGACTGTGGGATATAACTTCCTGCATCAACATCAAACAAGGGAATATATTGAGAGAAACCCATTTACTGATGGAATTACAGCCGTTATGAGGAGGACAGGAGAGGAACTTCAGCTGATTACCTTTATTACTAATGGATTCATACAAGGTAATCTTTTTTAATGGATAAGTTTATCAAAATCATATCAAGCTTGTTTTATCTAATTAAATGTAGTATATAAAGGAAGTCCTGTTTTTTTATTGCACAGTTTGTGTTTTTAGATCACCTAGAGCCGAAGGCTCAAGGTGAGCTATTCTGATCACCTTTTATCCGTCGTCTGTCGTCCGTCCGGCGTTAACTTTTAGCTTTAAACATCATCTCCTCCCAAACTCCAAGGACAATTTCCGTGAAACATCACAGGACTGTTCCTCTGGTTGGCCTCTTTCAAAGTTGTTCAAAGATTTAAATTCCATTGAGAACTTTGGTTGCTGCGGCATCAAAAAGGGGGCAAAATGTCCGAACTTTAAAAATCTTCTCCTCCGAATCTGCCTGTCAGATTCAAATATAATTTGGTAGAAATGTTCCTTGGGTGACCCTCTATAAAAATTGTTCAAGCCATACTGATTGGTCGAAAAACATGGCAGTCAGGCGGCATCAGAAAAGGGGCAAAATGACAAAATTTGAAAATTCCATTTTTATGAAAGTGCTTGTCTGATTTTAAGAAAATATAATACGAATCTTACTTTAATGATCCTCTATTTAATTTGTTTAAGCCGTTTTGATGGGTTACACAATCATAGCAACCAAGCGTCATCACAAAAGGGGTAAATTGAACTTTTAGCTACAAATGACAACCAACTCCTACCATTCCAATAGACCAATTTCCACAAAACATCACAGGAATGTTCCTTCGGTGGTCCTCTTTCAAATTTGTTCAAAGAATAAAATTCCATTGAGAACTTTGGTTGCTGCGGCACCAGAAAGCGGACAAAATGTCCAAACTTTAAAAATCTTCTCCTCCGAATCTGCCTGTCAGATTCAAATATAATTTGGTAGAAATGTTCCTTGGGTGACCCTCTATGAAAATTGTTCAAGCCATACTGATTGGTCGAAAAACATGGCAGTCAGGCGGCATCAGAAAAGGGGCAAAATGACAAAATTTGAAAATTCCATTTTTATGAAAGTGTTTGTCTGATTTTAAGAAAATATAAAACGAATTTTTCTTTAATGATCCTCTATTTAATTTGTTTAAGCCGTTTTGATTGGTTACACAATCATAGCAACCAGGCGTCATCACAAAAGGGGTAAATTGAACTTTTAGCTACAAATGACAACCAACACCTGCCATTCCAATAGACCAATTACCACAAAACATCACAGGAATGATCCTTTTGTGGTCCTCTTTCAAAATTGTTCAAAGATTAAAATTCAAATGAGAACTTTGGTTGCTGCGGCATCAGAAAGGGGACAAAATGTCCAAACTTTAAAAATCTTCTCCTCCGAATCTGCCTGTCAGATTCAAATATAATTTGGTAGAAATGTTCCTTGGGTGACCCTCTATAAAAATTGTTCAAGCCATACTGATTGGTCGAAAAACATGGCAGTCAGGCGGCATCAGAAAAGGGGCAAAATGACAAAATTTGAAAATTCCATTTTTATGAAAGTGTTTGTCTTATTTTAAGAAAATATAATACGAATCTTACTGTAATGATCCTCTATTTAATTTGTTTAAGCCGTTTTGATTGGTTACACAATCATATCAACCAGGTGTCATCACAAAAAGGGTAAATTGAACTTTTAGCTACAAGTGACATCCAACTCCTACCATTCCAATAGACCAATTTCCACAAAACATCACAAGAATGT
This sequence comes from Serripes groenlandicus, assembly GCA_031761405.1. Taxonomy (NCBI): domain Eukaryota; kingdom Metazoa; phylum Mollusca; class Bivalvia; order Cardiida; family Cardiidae; genus Serripes; species Serripes groenlandicus. The sequence continues at coordinate 42,316 of JASEVX010000407.1, read as the reverse complement.
TCCTTTGGTGGTCCTCTTTCAAAATTGTTCAAAGATTTAAATTCCATTGAGAACTTTGGATGCTGCGGCATCAGAGAGTGAGAAAAAATACCCAAATTTTAAAATCCTTTTCCTCCATAATCTACTTGTGCGATTGCAAGATAATTTGGTAGAAATGTTTCTTAAGTGACCCTCTAAATAAACTGTTGAAGCCATATTGATTTGGTTGAAAAACAGCGCAGCAAGGCGGCATCAGGAAAGGTGCAAAATGACAAAAACTTTATAATTCCATTCTTATTAAAGTTCTTGTTAGATTTCAAGATATAAATGGCCTTTACTGATAAGCTGTTTCTTGAGAAGTGTCCACTCCTTTCAGTTTCATTTGCACTCCCTGATAAAATTTTCCAGATATTTGCAGTCAAATATTTGCTACTAATTTACTATCAATTAGGTGATCGATTTAGGGCCATCTTGGCCCTCTTGTTTATGATCAGGTTTTGTCTGATGTCCTTTGGTCACACGCCATCAACAATTGCCTTGTGAACAATTTACAGGCAACATTTTACAACATCCAATATGAATGAAAGTTTATCAGAAAATCATCTCCATCAAATATTGGCCAAGTTATAGACTGGGTCCTGTGAGGTGAAAAACTAGGTTTCAATGTCAATTTGAAGGAACATATTGAAAACACTCTGGATGCCTTATTTTAAACTTAAGCATGTTGAGATGTTTTCAGAATAACTGTTTTGATGATATCTAGGCTAAGTTTAAATATATTCGGTCATAAACTAGGTCATGTTGGGTCATAAACTAAGCAAATTGAAGGAAAATCTTGTTAGTCTAGAAACTACACTTTGCCTTGAGCAGCTTGATGCTTTGTCAGAATGTTTGTCTTGACAATATCTAGACCTAGTAAGAATAAGGGTCATGGTGGGTCAAAAACTAGGTCACTAGACCAAAATGAAGTAACATTTTGTTAACACTCAGACATTTTGAATGCTGCATTTTTTATTTTAACATGTTGAAATTTTGTCAGAACTGGTGTTTTGGTGAAATCTAAATTAAAATATAGGTCATGTTGGATAAAACCAACAATGAATTCCAAAGAAAAACATTTGAGAAAAAGCTTGTAAACAGCTTGACCTCAAGGTTTGATTCAGCATCTTGAAACTTTGTCAGAATGTTCGCCTGATGATTATTGATATCTAAACCAAGTTCAAATATTGGTCAAGTCGGGTCAAACATAAGGTCACTAGACCAAATTAAAAGAAAATCTTGTTAACACTCTGACAGCTGTTCTTTTAATGTTAGCATGTTGAAACTTTGGCAAAATAGATATTTTGAACATTGCTTTTAACCCAGAAACTATGTCACTAAGCCTAATTGAAGGAAAAACTTGTTTTCACTATTTACTTATTTTACCTTTCTGTATTGATTATGTTCATGTGATGAATTGAATGTTAAAATTGTTGAAGATTTGACTTTGCACCAAGAGATAAAGTAGGAATAGTGTACAACAGCTGTCTCAGTTCCGACAGCTTGAAACAGATTCCTTTATCATGGTAGTCACATACCTACAGGTTAGACCCATAATAGACGCTGTGCTCGTGATGAGGCTTTGCCTTTTTCATATTACTACCAAAAATCCAAAAATCACTTCTGATTATTTCGTTTCTAAAAAGTATATTCTTTATGATTGAACATTAAAACAAATTGGTATATATTCATACATTAATTATGAATAAATTTATTCAAACTTCAACTCAATATTGTAAACGTTCTACTTCAACTTTCAACCACTAATGCTTCCTTTTTACAGTCTTTTTTCAATATTCAGATATCTTGATTCACCAAGGTTTTCGAAAATGCAGTTTTATTGCCTGATAATTGACACTACTTTTTTGTTGACGGTTAAAAAAATCCCTCTTTTTCGGCTCCCAGCTTTACACTGTCGTTCTGTTTATAGTCGGGGAGCCAACTGTTGTACGATTTCTCAAAATGCACATGACTATAGACAGTACCCTAAGGGGTACCGTCCAAAAAGGGCAATAATTTGCAGTATAATGCAGGATAGAGTTATCTTACTTGGTTGTGTATATATTTAAGATATGGACTCTTAATGTAAAAGCACGCAAAACTTTAGCCATACTTTCAAAGTAAAAAAATTCCCATAATTTGCATTGTACTCGATTTTTTACATAACTGTGATGGTTTGGAAGGGTTATATTCAGTTTACAGGACAATGCATCAAGCAGTTACTAAGATATGGTATCTTAATTTAGTTGCACGCAAAGGTTTAACCAGAATTTCTAAATTAAAAAAGGTCCATTACTTGCATAAAAAGCAGGATAGAGTTATCTTACTTGATAATCTAAATAGGTGTGATAGTTGGGTAATGTTGTATAAAGTTTAAATGCAATGCATCAAGTAAAATACTATGATATGGACTCTTAATTTAGTTGCACGCAAGTTAAACGAGAATTTCTAAGTATAATAAAGGCCATAACTTGCATAAAATGCAGGATAGAGTTATTAAACTTGATTATCTACATATGTGTGGTAGTCGGGAAGCATTGTTTTCACAGTTTCAATGCAATACATGTAGTATATAAGTACTTGCATCCAAAGTCTTAACCTTGAGGTGTGATGCGGACGCCAACACCAGGGTGAGTAGAATAGCTCTCATATTCTTCGATTAGTTGAGCTTAAAATGAATAGCACACAAACACACCAATATACATTCATAACATACCAAGTTTACCAGGGCCAACCGAACCCGAGGCCGAGTTGACTAGAAAAAACCTTGAAGTCATTACAATTATCATTCAATCATCAATGCCAAAAGTACGATAGACATAATGGAATTCGATGTAATATACATTAATGTGATTATTAAGTCTGTTTTCTTTGCTTTTAATGTCACTTAATAATTTTGAACATACCAGAAGAAAACTGAAAAATAAACAAAGGAAAGTTTCGCAAAGAGCAAAAACCAGTTGGTACGAATCGATCATTTCGAATGAAACGTATAAACCGGGTACGAATCCAATGAAGTTCAGAAATCTGCAAAAACAGCGAAGTACTCGTAACGGAAGGAAACAGAGATAACTTACTCTATGGGGACCGATGACACCTTGTCGTCTACTAAATAAGAATGACCAAAATCGCCAAGCGATGACATGCTGCATTCAAAATGCGCAACAATAAAAGGCGGATAACTATTCAAGGGAGATAACGTTTCCCCCCAACAATAATCACAGTACTCAATATTCAATATTGCAGAAATAACAATGATGTTAAACTTGCATCTTTTGTAAAACGAAGAGATGTTACTAAAACTTCTCGATAATAATTATTTATGTTTAAATACCTCTTTTCAATGGCTTGCTTTTCAGCGCATTCATCCCGGACAGATGGCGAGAAGCCGTTATACCAAATAAGGGTAAAGGAAACGCCCTATATTAGGAACGCCCACACCCATGGTGTTTGTCCGAAAATTACCTACAATATTTGTCATAGTATGTTTACCCATATGGACTACAACGTCCCTGATTTCAGATCATCCTGTTGAATCAGAAGCCTAGTTCGAATACATGAACATCATTTAAAGAAATAATAAATAAGCAGCTCTTACCTGATTTGTAAATTCATTTATGGAACAAAAAAGCTTGCCATCATGTGAACAAGAGTGCCAGTGCCGCCACAATATACGCCGCCACAAAATATAAAGATCAAGATTGGTCCTTTTAATTATTGCTTTTAACATGTCTGTATACATAAGCTCAAAATGAAGTCTGTGAGACCAGTTAGCTTAGCTGGAAGAGACAGGGACCTGAGACCATGGTTGCCTGGGTAGTAGGTTCGATCCCTGCATGGGCAGCCGGGTGTTTCCTTGAGCAAAACAGTTTATCCACACTTGTACAGAGTTGAAAGTCTTACTCTGCTTACCAGCCTAGCTGACTTTGGTATTAACTAACAAGTTGCAGATCTGTTTATCCCAAAACTTCCAGTGCATATGAGAGGTTGGCAGATTGTTGGAATCTCTATCAAAATGGCCGAACCGAAAAATGGTAATTTCATGGAATAAATCACAAAACTACCATTGGGATCTCTAGATATCAAAATGGCCAAACCGAAAAATGGTAATTTCATGAAAAAAAAATCACAAAACTACCATTATGGTAAAATAATCATTTAATGGAAAAGAAACAGCAAACAAAGTATTGGATTGGATTGTTGGAGCTTAATGTCCCATTCAACAAATTATTTCAGTCAGGAAGAAAATAGGATACATATAAACAGAGATAGAACCCTATAGAGGCTTCCGATATGAAAGTAGGTCAAATGGTTTGTTCCCGGAACATCGACTCGTTCCGCTTAACACCTTTCACTAATCCGGGATTAGGAGGTACCTAAAGGGATATAGAACTATACATACCATAAATCAATTATTTGATTTTAAGGATGCACGCATTGAATGCATTTTAATAAAGAATAACTTTTTAACATTATTAATTAAGTTCATACTGTAAATTTATCTGAAGGATAGACGGTAAATAATCAGAATAATTACAATTTAAATGCATGTTACAATTAAGTTGTTTTCTTTTAATCGTTAAGGTATTGTTTTCTAGTCGTAAGTAATTAAGTTCAAACTGTCAAGGTCTCTGTTGAACGAATTAATTAAAAACTTAGTATTTTGATATTTTTTCTATAAAACAAAAATAAACTGTTCTGTTACTGAATTGATGTTAATTTAGTTCAAACTGTTAGAAACATACAAATGACTTACGTATAAATGAAATGATGAAACAATCCAACACTTGACTTAGTCATATTCAATCATGGCAAACGCACAGCTAAACGTTCAGTACATCATCAACAGAAAAGGGGGTCATAACTTGACATTTGACGGGATTCGGGAGACAAAACCATAACCACCTAGTAGACCACTGCAACGTCGTTGCCAAACAGATCATGAACAAGATATCTCGGCGCTGCGCAGACGAAATTAGACCAATTCCCACAATGTTTACAGAAGAGCTGACCAAACTCGGAGACAACGATTGGGATGACAGACCGATGTGGAACCACTTTGGCACACAGAGCCCGCGCACTACGAACAACATCGAAGGCTGGCACAGCAAACTTAAGAAAATGACACAACACTCCCACCCAAACTTATTTACAGCCATCCAGGTGTTCAAAGACATTCAGAACGCAAATGATATTGGGCTAATACAGAGAGCTGTCGGTGGAACAACTCGCCCTATTGATCGTAGATTAAGTATCCTGAAAGAGAGGTGTGAAACTGGTGTTCTTGAGTTGGTGGTTTATGCGGATTCTGCATCTCAGTGTGTTCGTGTGATTATAATTTATATGCTGTTTTCTAATATTTTACTTAATAGTGCTGACAAAGATCAAAACTAAAAATCCGATAAGTGCAGCAAAATCAACGTGTAGGTATGTGCAGGCTAATCTTGGGTTTCACTTTTCTCAAATGTTTCAAATTTCGCATTCTTAGGAAATTCTGCATTATTAAATTTTATAATCTTATTTATATTTATAAAGCCTGTCACATAATTACCCTCTAATGGTCCCCCGATCCGCTCTACCGACCAGCTAGGGATTAAATCGAGTCGACGTTCCGGAAACACACCGGTCAAATGGCAGTGTCGATATGTATCCTTTTTTCCTTCTGAGCATAACTCTTGCAAACATCACTCTACCGGATAATCCCTGCTTTATGCACTTCTACCTGTTTGGAAACTTGAGTTGCGTTCTCAAGTGAATATGCTATAGAGACCAAGTTTCGAAAGGCATAACTATTGCAAAAATGGCTGAACCGGAAAATCCCTGCTTCATGCACATCTACCCATTATAGTAATGATATTGACCAAGTTTTTAATAGATTCAGTCAGAAACGTAGGAAGAGTTGCGTTCACAAGCCGCAATATCAATCAGCTACAGAGACTAAGTTACAAGGGACATACATCTTGCAAAAATCAATAAACCGGAAAATCGCCGCTTCATGCACATCTACCCATTATAGTCATGACATTGACCAAGTTTTGAAAAGATTCGGTCAGAAACATAGGAGGAGTTGCGTTCACAAGGCTGCAATATCAATCAGCTACAGAGACTAAGTTACAAGGGACATAAATCTTTCAAATATCAATGAACCGGAAGATCGCCGCTTCATGCACATCTACCTATTATAGTCATGACATTGACCAAGTTTTGAAAAGATTCGGTCAGAAACATAGGAGGAGTTGCGTTCACAAGGCTGCAATATCAATCAGCTACAGAGACTAAGTTACAAGGGACATACATCTTGCAAAAATCAATAAACCGGAAAATCGCCGCTTCATGCACATCTACCCATTATAGTCATGACATTGACCAAGTTTTGAAAAGATTCGGTCAGAAACATAGGAGGAGTTGCGTTCACAAGGCTGCAATATCAATCAGCTACAGAGACTAAGTTACAAGGGACATAAATCTTTCAAATATCAATGAACCGGAAAATCGCCGCTTCATGCACATCTACACATTATAGTTATGACATTGACCAAGTTTTGAAAAGATACGGTCAGAAACGTAGGAGGAGTTGCGTTCACAAGACATGGACGTACGGACGGACGGACGTACGGACGCATGCGTATGAGAAAGGGTTAACTAAGGTATTACAGTAAATGTCCAACATTGAGATCACTCGAGCAGAGAC